>JAJJMB010005149.1:3490422-3564598 GCA_023531105.1 Papaver atlanticum | reverse complement strand
TCTTGTTGTTCTTTCGGGAATGACATTTTATGGGGGGGAGTTCTTAATTGAACTTGTGCTTAATTGCCAAATCTTTGTGGGGAGTGCGGCTGTGGAATATTGTAGGAGTTATCTTGTATCTTTATAAACTCCTTGATGAATACACTAAGTTTCGACTATGTGAAATCATCGAAATAAAGTTGATATGTTCTCTTTTAGTCATGAAATATCTCTTTGAGAATTTCATTATGATCCCGCTAGTTTTCGTACCTTTGCCAATTTATATTGACAAAAAGGGGGAGAATTATTTTGTAGTTCACACTACATATACATACGGTTTACGGATCATTATGTAAGGGGGAGTGGTTTTCATTGTGAGATGAATTATTGACTAAGGGGGAGTGATACATGTCACCGTAGTATTATTGTCAAAGTTGTGATACAATTGAATTTTGATGATGTGTAATAATAATACTATGACATTGTATAACAATAATTGAGAACATCTGTTTTCTTATTGTTATGGCTACGGATCTTCAACAACTATGATGCTGAGTTGACACATTCATAATCACTGGAGTACTTGGAGTGGCGAAGAATTCAAGGAATGTTGAAAAACCAAGGAAATCAAGCATTTGGATGAGAAGCTACAAAGTTTATTTATTTTGTAATCCATATGTATTGATAGTTTTGTCACTAAAATTGACAAAGGGGGAGATTGTTAGAGCATTGCTCGGTCGAACTCGCAAGCGTTTCTATCTCAAGCTTGTTTGTCAAGTTTAGTTGTCAAAACTATAAGTCTTGATTTCTAGTCTACTTATAGCTATGTCTTAGATTAGGATAGGATGTGTAGTTGAGCTTTAGACTTCACGGCGTTCATCGATTGAAGTCGAAGAACTACTAAGAGGAGCTTGTGGAACTTTATCTACAAAAGGTATGTGGATTCTTGAACTCATCTATTATTCAGAAGTCTATTCTATTCTATCTCCTATTGAGACAAAGTCGTATAGCTATATAGACTTTACATATACACATTTGATATTTCGAGCTAAGTTTAACTCGCTTATATCTTTCTTGAAATATGTGTTGAATTTTTTTTTTCTTTAACTACGTTCATCATTATTCTTGACGAAAGTCAAAAGATGATCATGTGAAAATCACCTGGTAACATCTTACATGATTTGTGTGAGACAGTTATTTGATGTAGACTCGGAATGTTTCGTATTGATCATTCGATCACTTGAAAATTGCTTATAAGCTAATAGTTTGTGTGAGACAGCTATCGTCGTCTTCTAAGAATGTTTCAATGATTGAAATGGGAGTTAATAACTAAAACCCATGTATGGATACATTACGGTTTGTGTACTAAGTGTGCGAACTATTTTGATGGAATTCAGGACCGGAAGTTAAGTTTGCATACCCGTTCGCAAACTTATTCAACTGTTTATGTCAGGATACTTAAGTTTGCATACCCAATCACAAACTGATTTAACTGTTGAAGTCCGGGAACCAAGTTTGTGTACCCATTCGCAAACGGTTTCAACTGAGTTCGGTCCGGAGCTAAAGTTTGCGTACCCGTTTGCAAACTGTCGGCTTGTGACCAATGTCCGGAACTTAAGTTTGCGTACCCGTTTGCAAACTTAAGTGGTTCAAGTTCTTAAATCGGTTAAGTATGATTTCATACTCATGAACAAATACATTTATATATTAAGGAATGCAATATTTGCAAACCGTGGCTAAAATGTTCATGAATTGATTCTTTTTAATCAATCCGATTTTGCTTCAATTGTGTCTTGTATACTTCTATGAGAATATAAACAATTAAACAACTCTATGAGTAACACAATTAGATTCATTTGATTATCAATTGATCTAGAAGTGTTAAGATGAACACGGTTAATACAAAAGCGTTCATATGGATAACTTCGGTTAACTGTTATTGATCAAACTCAATATACACGTTTAGGTACGTTTACCCATATCTAAATGAAGGTATATTTCATTTGTGTGTAACAAGCTAAGACCATATAACGGTGGAAAGATATTAGCTTGAATCTTAAATCAGGTTTCATCTAACGGTGAATATTGATTGCTTTATTCCAAAGCTATCAAACCCTGATTTGAAGACTATATAAGGGAGAACTCTAGCAACTGGGAAACCCAATCCCCACACCTCCTGTGTGATACTAGTTGCGACTAGAGTCGATTCACCTGTAACCTATTTTTTTCCTAAAACCATTATAGGTTAACGACTTAATGACTTCATTGGGATTCTTAAGCCAGGCCCAACTATTTTCTCTATAGTTACGTGTTCTGATCTTATTTGTTCTATCGTATTGAGTACTATCTTCTCTACGATTTGTTTGAGATTTATCTCCGATAGGCAAGATATGAAAAGTAATCACAAAGCTCTTCGTCTCATTCTTTGTGATTCCACAATAACTTGTTTTACTACCATATAGTTAAGTTATTGTGAGGTGATTGATATTTCTAAGTTGTTCTTCGGGAATATAAGACCGGATTATCAATTGGTTCATGTTCAACTTGATTTATCAAAAGACGGAACAAACTTCGTAGGTATTTCTGCGGGAGACAGATTTATCTATTAAAATAGACTTTTCTGTGGGAGACAGATTTGTTTATCAAGTCTTCAACTTTGGGTCGTAGCAACTCTTAATTGTGGGTAGATCAGCTAAGGGAATCAAGTGCGTAGAGTCCTGCTGGGATTCAGAGGTGTAAGGAACGCTACTGTACCTTTATCAGTGTGAGATTGGTTAGGGCTCAACTACATTCCAGTCCGAAGTTAACTTGTAGTAGGCTAAAGTCTGTAGCGGCTTAATACAATATGGTGTTCAAATCTGGACTAGGTCCCGTGGTTTTTCTGCATTTGAGGTTTCCTCGTTAACAAAACTTATGGTGTCTGTGTTATTTCTTTTACGCATTATATTTTGTAATCCATATGTATTGATAGTTTTGTCACTAAAATTGACAAAGGGGAAGATTGTTAGAGCACTGCTCGGTCGAACTCGCAAGGGTTGCTATATCAAGTTTAGTTGATCAAAACTATATCTTGATTTCTAGTCTACTTATAGCTATGTCTCTGATTATGATAGAAGTGTGTAGTTGAGCATTAGACTTCACGGCGTTCACCAATTGAAGAATAAGATCTACTAAAGACCTTGGAGGAACTTCGACGACAAAAGGTATGTGGAGACTAAAAACTTATCTATCACTCAGAAGTCTATTCAATTCTATCTACTAATGAGACTAAGTCGTATAACTATATAGACTTTATGTTATACACATTTGAAATTTTGAGTCGAGTTTATCTCGTTTATATAATTATCGAAATATGAGTTTAAATCTTAGAATGCTTCATCATCTACTTGACAACTTTAGTTGTAAACAATTCATTTGTTGGAAACTAAATATTAAGTCAAGATGATCATGTGAAAATTACCTTGAATATCTTACATGATCAGTGTGGGACAATCATTTGATGTTAACTTGGGATGTTTCGTATTGATCAAATAATCATTTGAAAATTACTTGAAGCTTGTGGTATGTGTAAGATTGCCATTGTCGTCTTCTAAGGATGTTTCAAATCGATTAACGAGAGTTTTAGAACTACTACCAATGTCTGGATACAACACAGTATGCATACCCAATATGCGAACTGTGAAGTACTAGTTGCAAACTAGAGTCTATTCTCTCTTAACCTAGGTTTCCAGTTCTTCTGAAAATAATTACTAGGTTTAACGACTTAAAGACTTCGCTTGGGATTCGTGAAACCATGTCCAACTATTTTCTTTGTAGTTGTGTATCCTGATCTTACTTTTACTATCGTATTGAGTTTAACCTTCTTTAAGATTTTCTCGAGATTTATCTTTGATAGGTAAGATATAAAAAGTAATCACAACAGCTTTTTCATCTCAGACTCTTGTGATTCTGCAATAACTTCTTCTGTTAATTAGTTAGGTTATTGTGAGGTGACTAATATTTTAGGTTGCTCTTCGGGAGTATAAGACCAGATTATTAGTTGAGTTTCCTGTTCACCTTGATCTTTATCTTAAGACGGAAACAACAAATAGAATAGACTTATATGTGGGAGACGGATTTGTTTATAAGTTTTCGACTTTGGGTCGTAGCAACTTCTAGGCTGTAAAGGACGTCAGCTAGGGGAATCAAGTGAGCAGAGTCTGGCGAGATTCAAGAAGCATAAGGAACGCGACTATACCTTAATCGGTGTGAGACTTGGTTAGGGCTCAACTACATTCCAGTCCGAAGTTAACTTGTAGTAGGCTAGATTCTGTAGCGGCTTAATACAATGTGGTGTTCAAGTCTCGACTAGGTCCCGAGGTTTTTATGCATTTGCGGTTTCCTCGTTAACAAAATTTCTGGTCTCTGTGTTATTACTTTTCCGTATTATATTTTCTTTATTTAATTGAAATATCACTGGTTGTGCGTTGTTCAATCACAGTTGATAAATCCGACCTTGTTTGTTGGATAGAGCTTGATTGACACTCGGACATTGGTCTTTAGTACTATTCGAGTTATTCTCATCTGAGTAAAGTTCATCTTATTGATGGTGACATCTGGGAGCTTAAAACTAATCATGTCATGAACTGGGATGGCATTTGTAACATTCTTCACCATAACAAACCTGCCAGCTTCACATATGTTTATTGAACACCATCTTGATAATCTGGTTTCCATTTTCTCTATCAGATTAGAAAAATGAAAGAATGGTAATCCTAGACATTTTTCTTCACTAATGCTAAGTTGCCTTACTTGAAGAATACCACTACTGATCTCAGCACAAGAAGGACTTGTATTTTTGGATTTATGAAAGTTTATGAGTTGACAGAAGATATAGTCCTCTCTCTCAACAGAATTTAACAGAATTTTTTACAAAAAGAGAGTTTACTTCCTCAAGGCTGTCAAATACAACAATAAGGTATTCAAGCCTATCCACTTCGGCCTGCAGAGAACCAAATAAATCTCTACCCCGCTTCTAATGAAGAAACGCAAGTTCCTAAGAGCAACGACTATGCAAAATTACTATGGTGGCCAAATGTTGAAAAATTCATCGGACAACATAACTTTCTTTATGTGATGCTAAAGAAGTGCAACATCTCATAGAAAAAGCTATGCCGTGGAGACTTAACATTTCCGAGTTTGTAGCATAGCCTTATGCTGTAAATATACGCAAATGTAGAACCAACCCATCTTCATTCTATATTTAATTTTGACGTATTCACATGGCATATATATAGCAAAATCTTAAATTGCATTCATCAAATATTCATAATTTCAGACAGCAGTAAGGAGTCTTTGCTTCTACATGGAACATCATAACCAAAGTGGCCCTGCTGACAACTTTTAAAACATAAGTCCAGAGTTGTTTTGCTAGAACCTGTAAATCAAGATGAGAGTGCAGGTGTATGAAGTTTTTTCAAGGATAGTGTGCAGAAAAATGTAGTAACTTCCATAATATCTCTGTCTCAAAGCAGATCAGAATCCCACTCTTAGCCTCAGGTAAAACCAAAGGTATTAAAAAGGTTACCAACACAGATGTGGGTGCAAAAGAAGTAGGACACTGGGAACAACCATAACACCCACACTCACATAATCAAGAAGACCGTTAAAAGATTATGCAAGGATCGACAGCTATAAACTACTATATCTCATAATGTCAGTCAGCACCTTTGCTGAGATTTGTTCTTGTGGGATCTATGGAACAACCATCATATGTTACTATCCTCAGAAAACACTTGCATTAATCCATAAAATAAGTCAAAATATCGTCTGAACCACCCAAATACCCATAGTAGTGCATTGAAATTCCCTAATGCTATACAGACAAAAATGCATAACATTAGAAATAGTATACATGGGCTAACACTGTCGTCTAGTTGTGTTCAATATCTTAAGTCATAAATTAACTTCATATCCACTTACCAAATCTGTAGATGTTAATGTTTGGAAATCCAAAACAAATTAGACTAAGTCAGTCCATACAAATATAGAACAGTTCATGGGTATTACATGGAATGGGAAACAACAATGAAAATCTACCTCATGAATGAAAAATAAATGATAAAGACAAGTGCCCAATCTAGTCCAAACATTAACTTAAAGAACTAAAGATAAATAATTTTATTTTACTTGCATTCAGTTGCAGTGATTCCTCAAGAAATCTATAGTAACTTTGTTTAGTGTACTGAAATGGGTTTTACAATTGTTACCCATTAGATTAAAGATTAAAGTTCCTTGTCTATGTAAATAAAACAACATGAACAATTGAAAACAAATTATACCCTAGTAAAATTAAAACGTAATCTCAATTCTCCTCATTATCAAAATATAGACCATACCTCTGGAAATGCTTCCAAAACAAAAAGCCAATAACCGCAAACAAACTTAAATTCTAATCCCCAGAGGTTTTGGAACTGCGAAAATCGTTTTTCAACTCCTTTGCCCTTTTCATACATACAGCTTTAGATTTACCTGGAACAGCAACTGCAATCTTCTCCCATCTCATTGCAACATCCTTTGGAAATGCTTTTAAAGCATTAAGAAGAGCAACATCTTCAGCAGAAGTCCAATTTGAATTTTCTTTCTTGTCATCATTAATCAATTCGAAATCCCCATTTGATTCTTCCACCAATCTCTTATCTAATGGTTTTCTCTGTTTCAAAAACTGAGAAAATGAATCACCATTACCTACTTTCCTTTCTGATAATGATTTCCCCATTTTAATCACACTTTCTAATCCATGCTTACCTTGAAAAGCTTCAGTAATCAATTCCCATCGTTTAGGTTCTCCAACTGGATGTTTCAGAATCTGTTTCTTCAATATCTCAAAATCCTCTTCCACCCATTCTTTCTCTTCATAAACCACATCAGTAGTATTATTCGTATTCATCTTCAATTTCTCAGAACTCTTGGCATTAACATCCCTGAGATCGTCATTTTTCTTAACTGTTTGGTGTTGTTTCCTACCTCTTCTCTTATCCCCGATTTGATCTGCCTCATCCTCTTCATTTAGTGGTTCAAGGATTTGACCTTGACCAACACGAATATCACCAGCAGTAATTGAATTAGGAGCAAATGGACCGACAATTAGTGAAAGAGAAAACCAAAATACAATGAATTTTAGGGTTTCAGATTCAAAAACAAAGATTGATGTAACAATAAGAATTATAGAGACGATGATGCATGAAACTGAAAGGGTTTTGTTTACTTTGAAGTTTTCAGGTTCTGTTTTTGCTGATGCCTTGGATTGAAACATAAATCTAGAAGGTCTACTCTCTTCATCTAAAAACTCCATCGCTCTGACCTTAATCTAAACTAGATTCAGATGCAGAGAGAATGAGAGAGTTGGGCGTATAGAAGACTATATAGAAACCCCGAAAAATGGAAACAGTTTCCGGTTCCAATACCGGGTATGGATGCGGTTTTTAGATGAACCCGATGTTTGTTAGTCCGACTCTCTGTTGGTATTTATTACTACCGTGTTTCAACAGTCTCTCTCTTTTTCTTTGGTTCACCGCCAACTTCTTCTAAGTAAAACCCTAAACCGGATTAGAGGATAAAAGATGGGGATACCAGCATTTTACAGATGGTTAGTTACGAAATACCCATTATCAGTTGTTGAAGTTCTTGAAGAAGTACCTGGTGTTGTTAATGGTGAAAAAATTCCACTTGATACTAGTAAACGTAACCCTAATGGTGTTGAGTTTGATAACCTGTATCTTGATATGAATGGAATTATTCATCCTTGTTTCCATCCTGAAGGCAGGGTATTATAATTTTTATCATCTCTTCCTGTTTCTCAGTTTATTTGTTTCTCTACTTTGAATTTTAATGTTTAACTTTTCTGTATATATAGCCGGCTCCTGATACTTATGATGAAGTATTTAAAGACGTATTTCGATATATAGATCGAATTTTTTCGCTTGTTCGACCTCGCAAGATTCTCTATATGGCAATTGGTGAGATACACAATATGTGAACTGTTTATAAGTATCTTTGAATTTTTTGCACACTTTTCTTACATAAGCTTTTTCTTTGTTTCTGTTGGCTTCCTGTTGGAATAGATGGTGTTGCACCTCGAGCCAAAATGAATCAACAGAGAGCAAGGCGATTTAGGTCTTCAAAGGATGCGGCAGATGCTGTGAGTGGGTTTTTATTTTTTATTTTAAATTTTGGTGAATAAGAAATGAATCTACAGACTCTGGCTAAAACAAAGTGGCATAATCAGTCTATGTTGGATTCAGTTTTCTAGCTCTTTTACGGCACAATCCAGTCCACCTTTTCTAAATTTATTTATTCTACTAGTGACATACTAGTGAGTAGTGATTACTGTTTACCACTTAGAAGTCCTGTGCAGCTATTTTGAGAGTTGTTCATAACTGTTTGTTAGGCTGCTGAGGAGAAGCTGAAACACGAGTACGAAAAAATGTTGCCTACATTGGAGCAAGCTAAGACACTTGATTCAAATGTAATCACACCTGGAACAGAGTTCATGGCTTCATTGACATCTTCTCTTCAATACTATATACATCTGAGGCTTAATTCAGATCCAGGGTGGCGGGGAATCAAGGTAAGTTAATATGCATATTTTTGCCATTTTTATATTTTTGTTCCCTTCCCATCTCCGGCAATGTCCTTATTGGATTTAGATAAGATTCTGAATCTGAGTATACTGGTATTTTGAAGGTCATTCTTTCCGATGCTAGTGTGCCGGGTGAAGGGGAACACAAGATAATGTCATACATCCGCTTGCAAAGAAACCTACCGGGATATGATCCAAACACGCGGCATTGTTTGTATGGGCTGGTAAGCAAAGTAGCTTCTTTTGTTCTTGTGCTTGAGATATATTAGCTAGCTGCCGCTGTGCTGTCTCTTAGTTAGTGTCATGATAGATTTTTGCACTACTCCTTCTTTCAGGATGCTGACTTAATCATGCTTGGTTTGGCTACACATGAAATACATTTTGCAGTTCTCAGAGAGGTATTTGTGCCTGGAAGTACAAATTATTTTAATGGTTTTTTCCTTTTGGTGTTGGAGCGTCAAAAAATTCATTTGCTGAATTGATTTCTGTTCTTGCACAGGATGTTCGTATGGACCAGAACAAATCGAAGCGGGGAGCAGAGGCGAAGTCGAAGCTTGAAGGCAAGGACGCAAATGATAACATCTCGAATCAGTGCTTTGTGGTACGTTTTGTTGTTCAAACGAATTCCTGATTATAATTTTTTTTTATTCAGTCATCAACTCAAGTAGGTATCTTGATTTAGTAGGTACACATTATATGTAGTCTATGTATGACTGCATTAGCAAGCCAATTAGTTACTATATTTTAATGACTATGGAGAGGTATTTCTAATGCTAAAATGGAGACTTGGAGACCAACAGTAGGTACTTATTTCTAGGCGAAGCAATTCTGATTTCTACAGCTACTACAGAAAAAATACAACACGGAAAAAAAACATACAGAAATGAAAACGACAAAATTTATCGGAGGAAAGCAGTAACTTTGTTAAAAACCCCATTCGGGAGAAACAAGTGGTAGTGATGAGGATGATGGTGGTGTTGAAGTAGTTATGACACAATGGTAGAGGTATTGGTACTTCCTTCTAGGTGAAGCAATTCTATTTTCTACTGCTACTACAGAAGAAATACAACACAGAAAAAAAACACAACAGAAATAAAAACAGAAACAAGAAAATTTATCGTGGGAAAGCATTAACTTTGTATAAAAAACCATTCGGCAGAAATATACGAGTGTACTTGTAATGATTGAGTGGTTGAAATAGTAGTGATGAGGATGATGGTGGTGTTGGAGTAGTTATGACACAGTAATAGAGGTATTATGTGGTAGGGACTGGAGTGGTGATGCTGAACTGGCGATTTCCATTGGTGAAGATGGCAGTGCCAATTGCTAGTGGTGGTGCCAGTAGTCTGTCATAAGTTGAACGCCTTAATTGTGTGATACATTTTACTCTCTATAATCAGAAGCGGAAACTCTGCCTGCCTTAAGTTGTAGAATA
This sequence comes from Papaver atlanticum, assembly GCA_023531105.1. Lineage (NCBI taxonomy): Eukaryota > Viridiplantae > Streptophyta > Magnoliopsida > Ranunculales > Papaveraceae > Papaver > Papaver atlanticum. The sequence goes on along the minus strand of JAJJMB010005149.1, from coordinate 3,554,564 downwards.
ATTACCGTTAAAGTCATGTTGTACAAGACACTAAATTAACTTTCGATTTTATCTCAATCCCTCATTTGACTTTATTTGAACAATTTAACGAGTTGTACCATTCTCATTACAAGGTTGAGTTCTTTTAGTCTAACCATTTTCTTACTCATTGGCACCACTATCTTGTTACGAGATATCATAACTGTATGTTCTATAATTAAAATTAAACAATGAAGGTAGTGATTAGCTTACTAATACTGAGAAATCAAAATTGCTGGCATGAGCAGTTTGATTGTAATTTTCAGGAGTTAATCGTGTTCCTTGACAGCCATATGGATATTGTTCTTACCTCATCTATCAGTTAGTTTCCACATGGAACGTGGATATTTTATGTGAACATTTACACGTTTTACAGGAATTTACATCCACTGAAAATCAAAATATCTATCATTTCTTGTGGTAATAACGTAATATTTTCACAATCACACCATACTTTTTTGAATTTTCTATGCCAGTTTCTCAACATGTGGGTGCTCAGGGACTACCTGGTACATGACATGAAAATACCAGGTTCAGCAGTGAAGCAAGATATAGAGCGTCTGATTGATGATTTCGTCTTCATGTGTGTGTTTGTCGGAAATGATTTTCTACCCCATGTGCCATCGTTGGATATCTCAGAGGTTCGTCTTGGATTGTGCTCATTTTTTTTTGTAATAGACTACCATTTTTCGTGAATATAGTGTGATGCTTAAGTGTATTACAAATTGACCTCTATTTGGGAATAGAGCCAGACCCCAATCACAACTTGCACAAATGCTCATCTCATCACAAACAGCTGATTCTAAAGTCTGATTAGTGAATAGATGATTGTATTGTGTTGTGAAATATAACACTTCTCTAATGACGCAGGGAGCGCTTGATCTACTAATGGATGTGTACAAAAAGGAATTTGTCAATATGGGTGGCCACCTTACCAATTCTTATGAGGTGCATATACCGCATATTGATTTGAAGCAGAAGAGTGCAGAACCATATTGTTTTTCAACCTTCTCTTTTTCCTTTCTCGAGCATCACTTTTATCTATTCTGTCACGTTATCTATTGAAACATGTCAGTGATATGCCAGATCACAACCTTTAAAATTTCCGTTTTTCTGATTCTTGGAAGGCATGCAGACTGTTAAGAGAACAATTTTCTTCTTATTTTTCCATTAACATGGCTATACGATGTTGACTAGTGTCTGGTTATGTTCTTGCCGTTCACTTGCTCAAATTTTGTAGTCCTGTTAAATCTGTTTTGGACGTAATATCATATTTTATTATGAATTGAGCTATAGGGTTACACAGACAAATGAAATTAGGAAACTAGGAACCACCATCAGAAACTTTTAGTAATGAAGATAGGGGTTCAAGAATGGTAAGACCATCGTCTCTCTTACTGTTCATCCTAGCTTATGTGATTAGGTTCTGCATTCTTGAAACATAACAGGCCTTTAGTGACATACATCAAAGACCGTATTTTGTGGCTTTCAGATCTAAATATATTTTTGCGCTACATTTTGGGTTTGTGAGCTAATATCTTACTTAAACCTGATACTACTTCCCTGGTCACTGGGTGTGGGCTCAACCTCGCCCCTTAGTATTTTTTTAGTTGAACTTTGGGGAGCTTAGCGTCACCTTTTCATATTTTGACACTCATGCTTCTTTTCTGGTTTGTTTATGCTTAAGAATTCTACATTCCAAGTATCATTGCTTTCATGTGCTTGCACGTTATCTTTGTCATTTTTTGAGCCACCTCTTGAGTGCAGTTACTCTCATGTGCTCCAGATCCATAGTAGATAATCTTTATCATCGTTGGGTTAGCCACCGCATACTTCTGCATTGTACCGTGTAATCTTTCTGGTGTTCTAGTTTGGGATTGGCAATTCTCTTCCTTTCCCATTATACACATATTAAACAATTTTATTTGTAGGTTAACTTGAAACGCGTTGAGCACTTCTTGCAAATGGCTGGGCTGAATGAAAATGCCATCTTCAGAAAACGTAGCCAGGTTCTGTATTTTCTCATATTTTCTTATTTTTGTTAATACAAGATATGGCGCATAAAACATATTAACTTACCCATGCAGTTGATATTTTCTTTTGTTCTATTCTGCTACAAATATTGAACCATTTCTAACTCATCTTGGGAAGTTTCTGAACAATGACATTCAGTCCATGACTACCCTTGAGAGAATATTGGTTATAAGTGATAACTTGTCATGCATGTACAGTTGTTCTATGCCAAATTCTATTGAGTGTTCCGTATTTTCTTTCGTATTATTTCTTTAGTGAATCTTTGGTCTTTTACCTCGCCTTTCATGAGTCTCTTAGCACTGATCTTGAAACAAAATCTTAAGTTTACTTTTTGTTCCATTGTACTGAAGTTGGTCCAGAAATAACTTGGCTGTGATGATCAGGTAGAAAAAGAAAAACGTCAATTCTTTAAGGATATTCCGGGTGTAAACCGCGGTAGCTTTAAAGGCACACATAGGCTTCCTGAGCAAAAGAAGAATCTTAAAGCTTTCTGGGAATTCCTTGAGCATAGCTCAAAGACAGTTTCTGCTACATTAGGAAATGTGAGTATTTGGTGAATGTTTGGGCTTCAAGTGGAGTTTTCCTTTTAACGATTATCTGATGCTCTATAGATTTGTCAGTCATGGTATGTACTCGATCTGACAATATACAATTGGTAACTACTCGCTTGATTCAGTCTGGTGCAGAGGAGGTTCCACCCCCCATCATTACTACAGCATCTAACGGCACACTGGCAGTAGTTGACAATGTTTGATTTCTCACCCCTTCTCTTTTATTCTTATTAAAGTTTAATCAAGGTTCCACCAACTTAGATGTTTCAATTCTTTAACCATGGTTGTTTCCATATACACTCTTTTCTTCTTGTTAAGACACTGTTGCTTTTTCAAGTGAAATTAAAGCAAGTTTCTTTTTCATCTTATGTATAACTGACATTGTTAGATTCATCATTCATCCTACTAATAATCAGCGTGACCATTAAAACTGATAGCCACGTTTTTTATTTAGTCTGGTGTCGAAGAGGCTCGGACCCACATCACTGCTTCAGCTGCTCCAGCATCTAGTGGCATAAGCGCATTTGTTGACAATGTCTGTTATCTTTACCTTTTCATTCTTACTGAAATTTTAAGTTGCTAATCATGGTTTATTTTAGACTTTTCATCTCTTTACCCTAAGTGGTTCTCACCTGCATTCCTTTTTCTTTCAATGATGCTAATACTTCTTTGTCTCAGTAATCAAAATGTATAAAGATGATATTTTAAAAAGTAGTATGAAGATTGAGAACCTTGTCAAAAAAAAAAAGTATACTGTATATCAACTAATGCAGCAGCTTTCTTTTACATTGTTCTTGCAATCTTGTGTTGCCAGTAGTGATTTACTGTCTTGGGCATGATATTTGGATATGATAGGTTAAACTGGGAGAAGAGGGCTGGAAGAAGAGATACTATGCTGAGAAATTTGAAGCTGATACTCCAGATGAGATGGAGAAGTTTCGAACACATGCAGTAAGTAAATTTGAATTCTTGAACACCGCATTAATTTGAATTATTCCAAGGTTCTTCTTTCCCACTGTGGTTGTAATATTATGAGTTCCACCAATTCCATCCCGGTAAAGGTTTCTGGTAGCATGGGTCATATTCAGTTTATTACTTGTTTTCTTCTCACATTGGTTTTTGCCTCTGGAAACATACACGATGCATCCATTTCTTTTGACCCCCTGAAATTTACATTCTTAGAATATACAGGGCCCCTTCTTGTAGAATACAATCTCCAGTTTCTGTTTGTATACATCATACCTATATTATCGACACTAAAAAAACATACTTGATGTTGATATGCAATTCTTTGAGTGGTTTCCCAACAAAAAATAAATAATTCAATCTGCAGGTACTGAAATATATTGAGGGGATCTGTTGGGTCATGCATTACTACTACCAAGGAGTTTGCTCCTGGCAATGGTGAGGGCAGATATCTTCACTTTATAATTTTAGAAAACTTGTTGTTTCTTGGTTCTCACTTCTTATGTTGAACTTCACGATGATTGTTAGTTTTTTGAGCGTATTAAATACCCCACCCAAATGGTTAGGATGGGCCTTTATGATGAACAAGGTTGTTCTGATCATCTTTATAGTTCGTCCATGATTTTTTTCCTCTCTACCATGAGTCGGTCAAAATTGACTACAAAACTGTATACCCCAGGTTTTATCCATACCACTATGCTCCATTTGCTTCTGATTTTCATGGTTTGGAACGATTAGAGATCCACTTTACGCTCGGGGAGCCCTTCAAGCCATTGAATCAGTTGATGGCTGTTTTGCCAGCAGCAAGGTATGCCGTTAAGATTATCTTTTTCCTTGGTAATCTGATCTCTCAATATGATGGCTGATCCAAATTATTCACACCTGCAGCTCGCATGCGCTCCCCGTGCTTTACAGAAAATTGATGACAGATTCTACATCACCTATTTTGGATTTTTACCCAGAAGGTAGGATATTATTGGCAACAGCCTGTGTTAGTTTTTCCACAGTAACAATTTTTTTCTCCTAACTAGAAAGAAGCAACTTCTGTTGCAGATTTTGAGCTCGACATGAATGGGAAACGCTTTGCATGGCAGGTAAATTTTGCTTGTTCTAGTGTCGTAATATGACAGAGCCAAGTAGCTTACTCTTAAACTAATTCTTTTTGTTTGTGTTCTTTGCTGTGGTAGCTTGCATGTGTTTTCGGTTCCATGATGTAATTAATGTTATTAGCAGGGATTGATACTAAACATGCATATGTTATTGAGTAGCCATTTTTATGTTTTTTTTGTTAACGGGTGTACAGGCTGTTTGTAAATTGCCATTTATAAAAGAATCTCGCCTTCTGGCGGAGATTGCAAAGGTGGAGCATTCCTTAACAGTAAGTAAAATTTTGTGAATGTTTGTTGAGCAGATTCTATTTTAGAAGTTACCATCTATTCTCTGAGGTTTTGGAATGACAGATTTTCTTGTTCTAGGAAGAAGAAAAGAGGAGAAACAGAGTGGGTTTGGACGGGCTATTTTTCCACATTTCACATCCTTTGGCGAACAGTGTTTTTTCATTTTGTAAGAATATGAAGGATCACCCAAAATTATCAATGGCCAAGGTCAAACGGAGAATCAATCCGGGTTTCAGGTTCGGATAGCTAGTAAAATCTTGTACTGCAGATTTAATACGTTCATATCTTCAATTGATTAAGGTTTAGAATCCCGTTATGTCTAAATGGTTGCTAGTAGAAGCTGAAGGAAAAATTTGATATAGGGTGCTTTATTGGCTATTGAAGGACAGCCTCAGTTAGGTAGTATTATCACCCATCCGTGGGTAATTACTGATGGTGATAAAAAGTTAAAAAACCCTACAAATATGAGTTATACATACCACCTTCGTATTTCCTGAATTTCAGTTCATGTTACTTTCTTCTTCCGACTTATTGCTTAGCAATGTCATATGAACAGTGGAGGGATGAATGGGTACATGTATATATCTGCTGAACCTGTTCAGAAGCCTGAAATCTGCTCGCCAGTTGAGGACATGGATATTATAAAATCAAATAAAGTCATGTAAGTTACACATCTGATCCTATTTTGATGTTCCTAACCTGATTGGGACAATACATCATCATCATCATCATTGTCTTATATCGACAGTCTGTTTGTCTTTTGATCTCCACAGAGCTGTCTTTTATAAACTGCCACCTCGTCACCCTCACATCCCAAGGCCACCAGAAGGGGTGGTCATCCCTAGGAAGGTATACAGTGACATTTTCCTTAATTAGTGGCTGCTTTGTTAACTAATCCAATAAAAACAAATATAACATGATTTGTTTCAACTTTACTAATTGATTCAGCTCTTGAAATCTCTATCAACCAATGTATTATCCTGTAACCTTCTTTTTCGATTCTTTGGCTCATCGAGATTGTGCGAAGGAAAGATATTTTGTTATCGGGAAAGTTATGGCACGAGAAGTCCAGCATCTTTGGATGTGATTCTGAAAGGTAATCAACTATCACTTGTGATCCCAGAGAAATATGTTCTATCTATGTCTTTCAACATTTCCATTTTCTTATTCGCTTCACCATCAATGCTGGGTTCAAAGTACCCGACCTGTTTGTTTGATTGCTTTATGTAAATTCTGGTAATCAATATGTTATATTTTCAACCTACTGTGTGCAGTTCCACAGTGAAGTCTATTTCAGGAAATCTTTTGGGAGAGTTGTCTCATAGACTCATATTGAGTTATTATGAACGAGACGTGAAAGAATTAACTCTCTCATGTGTTACTGAGCCGAAAGTTCAGGTGACCAAGCAAGGGGTGAAGAGGGAGCGTCAACAAAGTGGGGCTTCTATCCCATGTAAAAAAATGAGCTTGATAAAAACCATCCCTGAGAAGAATATACTGGAGATCTGTGAGGGTCCAGAAGATGTCAGATCTATGAAATTTGATGGCGATGTTACTTCTGCTACAGTTGCCACCCCATGTGAAAAAAGCTCGAAAGAAACAGCTTGTGAAAAGACCAAAGAGAATAGTGAGACCGTCAACAGAACAGGGAAAAGGAAACGGAATGGACATGCTGAGCGCCTTAAAAAGTGGAAACTAAATCAGAAGGCAACCGCAGATCTTAATGACAGTTTAAGTATCAGCAAAGCTGGGAAAAGGGAACGGCATGAAAAAGATGGTGAGCACCTGAAAAAGAAGACAACCCCAAAACTTGTTGGTCATGTTAGAGTCAACAACGCAGGGAAAAGGGATCAGAGTGAAAAAGATGCTGAGGGCCTGAAAAAGAGGAAACTCAAGCAGAAGACAATCCCAGAACTTGATGGTAATGCTACTACGACTACTGCTGCTGCTGCTACAGTTATCGCCCCATGTCAAACAGGTTCGAAAGAAACTGCTTGTGAAAAGATCAAAGAGAACAGTAAGAGCGTCAACAAAGCAGGGAAAAGGAAACATTGTGATAAAGATTCCAAGCGCCTAAAAAAGCGGAAACTAGAAGACAACCCCAGAACTTGATGGTGGTGTTACCATTAATGCCACAGGTTCTACCCCATGTCAGACGAGCTCTAAAGACACATCATCTGAGAAGATATCAGAGAATGGTGATATTATCATGGCGAGCAACAACAAGGCAGGGAACAGCAATAAAAAATGCACTAAAGGATGCATAGAAGAGTGGAATGATAAAAAAGAAAGGAGGACAACCTCTCATTTAGAAGGCCAAACTCTGGTGTAAAAGAATACCTGCAAGTGTGGAACGATAAAAAGAAGAGATAAACAACACCTTGCTCAGAAAGCAAATTTTCGTGCTAGATTTGAAGTTTTCTAGTTAGTTTTTGTATTTTTACTATAGTCTGAATCCACTTGAAGTTTTCTAGTTGTTATTTGTTGTATTGGTACTATAATCTGAATCCACCCAATTTTGTGCATCTAAAGTAATATAGACACGAGGAGCTTCAATCAATCATGGGGTGTCCCCCTTAGTAACATCTACCTCTCCGTCCTCATTTTCATGTGCAATTAATCCGAGATATTCAGCATCAACAGCAATTTTCACTAGGAGTAGGAGGATTAACGTTGGCTGCAGGTTCAGTTCAAAGATAAAGATATAAAGAATCTCTGATTTTTAGATTACAGAATTGGGAAAACAACTCATGGTATATATAAAGCTCAATATTCTTAATATGGGAAAGACCTATAAACTAAGAAATAATAGTATAAATAAGGTGAGTATCTATCCTATAAAATGCAACACTCCCCCTCAAGTTGGTGCATAGATATTACACATGCCCAACTTTTCCAGAAAACTTAAGTACTGCTTACTCGATACTGAGTAAGGATGTCAGCGAGCTGATCTTCAGAACGAATCGGTGGCAACTCAATAATCTTCTTGTCCAGCTTCTCTTTGATGAAAAATCTATCAACCTCCACATGTTTAGTATGATCATGTTGTACAAGATTATTTGCAATATCACGTGAAGCTTCATTATCACAATACAAAAGAATTGGTTCCTTAGGAAGAAACCCCAAATCCTTGAGAAGAAACTTTAACCACAAAGTTTCACAGATACCATTCTCCAAGCCTCTAAATTCAGCCTCTGCACTTGAACGTGAAACAACATTCTGTTTTTTGCTTCTCCATGTAACTAGGTTATTACCTCCCACAAAGGTAAAGTAGCCCGCAGTAGAGCGTCTGCCATCTATTTCTTCTGCATAGTCTGAATCTGTATATGCCACAATTCTTCGACAATCTTCATTTTTAGAAAATATAATCCATTTTCCAGGAGCAGACTTCAAATACCGCAAGATACGTATAACTGCATCCATGTGTTGCTCTCCTGGATTGTGCATAAATTGGCTAACAACACTAAGTGCATAAGCAAGATCTGGCCTCGTGTGAGATAGATACATCAATCTTCCCACAAGTCTTTCATATATTCCTTTATCAACAGGTACTTGATCAGGCTCAATACATAGTTTAACCCTTTCTTCCATAGGTGTATGAACTGGTTGACATGCTGACATGCCTACTTCTTGTAATAAATCAAGGATATATTTTCTCTGTGATAAGAAAATTCCCTTACTAGATTGAGATACTTCAATCCCAAGGAAGTATTTTAGCGAGCCAAGGTATTTCATTTGAAATTCCATAGACAAGTAGTTCCGTAGAGATCTCATCTCTTCTGGATCATTTCATGTCACCACCATGTCATCCACATATATGATGAGAGTTGTAATTTTATCTTTCCTTTTCTTTATGAACAAAGTATGATCAGAGTTACTCTAACGATATCCAAAGTTCCTCATAGACTTGGTAAATCTTCCAAACCATGCTCTTGGAGATTGTTTCAGTCCATACAATGATTTATTTAACTTACATACCTTTTTAATATGGGATGAAGAAATAGGAATACCTGGCGGAAGCTCCATGTACACTTCTTCAGATAATTCACCATGCAAAAAGGCATTTTTTACATCGAACTGTTGTAAAGGCCAGTCCAAGTTTGCAGAGAGAGATAACAATACTCGTACTGTGTTGATTTTAGCTACACGAGCAAAAGTTTCAGTATAATCTATCCCATAAGTTTGGTTGTATCCCTTAGCAACTAATTTTGCTTTATAGCGTCCAGTCTCACCATTTGACTTGTATTTAATTATGAAGACCCAACGACATCCCACAATCTTTCTTCCTTCTAGACAATCAACATAATCCCAAGTACCATTTTTTATTAAGGATTTCTCTTCTTCTTCCATAGCTGCCTTCCATTTTGGATGAGCTAATGCTTCCTGCACATTGTTAGGAATAAAAATAGTTGATAGTTGATTCACTAATGCCTTATTTGTTTCAGACAAACGGTGGGTAGAGACATGATGGCTCATAGGGTACTTAACCTTACTAGAGATTTCTGGTTCATATGTGGGTTTAGGAATACCTCTGTTTATACGCTGCGGAAGCTGTTTTCTTGATGATTCAGGAACATCCTGGGCATACGATTGGTTAGGTGTATCATCTTCTTGAAGTATTGTAGACTATGGAATTTCTTCTTTTAGAACTTCTGGAATTTCTTCTCTTAGAACTTCTTCTTGAATTTCAGTATTCTGATCTGATACTGTATTTCTTGATTATGTTTCTTCTCTAGAAACTTCTTCATCACTTATAATTTATTCATCAGCAGATTGACTGTATATCATCAGGTCCAGTAATAACATATACATCAGTATCAAATATATCGTCATCATACTTAAGAGTCTGAATTTCCTTGTGGTACTCCCCCTGAAGTTCAGACTCGCATGAAAAATACATGGAATCTTCATGAAATACAACATCCAAAGTAACAAACATTCGTTTGGTTGGATAATGATAACAACGGTATCCCTTTTTTGTTGTTGCATATCCTACAAATACACATTTCAAAGCTTGAGGAGCCAACTTATCACGTCGACTCTTGTATAGATGTACAAAAGCTACACAACCAAACACCCGAGGTGGTAAATTTGGAACACTTTGGAGCGACAACTGCTTCAGTAAGAGATTGATCTGGTGTCGAGTAGTTCTAACACATGGACCTACGTATGTAATGACCAAAGTCGGTTCATGGGTGCACAAGTGACAAATTCGGTCACGGTGGCCAAAATCGGGCATACACCCCGTGTAGGGCCTAGCCCTGATACCAAATCCAAGTAATATAGCTGCCCACGCTTAACACCATAACCAATCGTTTGCCTCGTGTTGATGTCCTTAAATACACAAGAGTCAGGAAAAAAAAATACCACACAATATAAAGTATTAGTTATTTGGGAAACTGATAACATATTATAATCTAAGGTGGGAACTACCAAGATAGAATCTAATTTCAAAGTTTCAGTGAGGGATACTGATCCTTCACCAGTAATTGGAGCTTGTGAGCCATTTGCACTGGAGAATGTTTTTTGTAAGGATGGTTTAATGGATGAAATTTGTCTGGAATCAAATGTCATATGGTCTGTAGTACCATAATCAACTATCCATGAATTATTCGAAACAAATGAAGAGATATTTAAAATCTTACCATCATTACCTACTCTTGCAACTGATGCAGATGTTACCATAGAATTCTTTTCTTTCTTTGTTGAAGCCGAAGCAGCATTAAAGTTCCTCTTTGACTCCTTCTTCCTCTCGAGATGTTGATCCCACCATTCCTGATATCCAACCAGCTCAAAACAAATGTTTTTTGTATGTCCAGTTTGATTACAGTGGGTACACTTGAGTGTAGACTTGTCCACCTCATTTGAATATCTACTCTCAAGTTTGCTCCTTTTGATTGTACCAGTTCCGAGTTACCATAGTAGAAGATTCAATTTCTTCTGATTCTTTAACCATCGTTGTACGTTGAACAGATTCACGAAGAACAAGTGCATAACATAATTCCAATTCAGGAATAGGATCATTTCTCAAGATTTTACCACGGATCTACTCAAAACTTTCATCTAACTCAGCAAGGAAGATATCCACCCTTAGCCGCTAAATTGATTTTCGATAGGTTTCAATATCATTTGTATTCTCCATAACCACTTTATCGCGATGATCCAACTCTCCAAATATTTCAGTTAGCTCTCTGTAATAAATAGAGAGTGCTCTGCCATTTTGTTTTGCAGAAAATGCTCGTTGATTCAGAGAAAATACCCGTAGTTCATCATCTCCATCATAAAAGGCTTTAGATAGTGCTTCCCAAATATCTCGAGTAGTAGGTAATCGAATATATCTCTTCATGATTTCTGGTGACATGGACATCAACAAAAATCTCTTGACTTTTTGGTAATTTATGTACCATTTTTCATATCCCTCGTCTTCTTAAGTAGGTTTTTTTGTCTTTCCTAAAATAAAAGAACTTTTTTCTTTCTCAGCGATATGCATCTCCATGATTTATGACCACAAATCATAGTTGATTTCATCAAGAACAATTCCTGCCTTGAATGCTGCACCTTCAGATTGAACAATAATGGGGGCAGATTTGTTAGATGTTTCTATCTTCTCTTTATGTTTCAGTTTGCCAGATTTCTCATATAGTTCTGAATCACTTCCCATGATTCAAGAACCCTAGCTCCGCGATACTAAGTTCAAAGATAAAGATATAAAGAATCTCTGATTTTTAGATTACTCGATTGGTTACACAGCTCATGGTATATATAGAGCTCAATATTCTTAATATATGAAAGATCTATAAACTAGGAAATAATATATTGTAAATAAGGTGAGTATCTATCCTATAGAATGCAACAGGTTCAGCCACTTGCATAGGAATTGGGGCAACAACAGTTGCAAGCAGATTTGGACTTCGGAAATTGGGGATCTTGCCATTCTATCCTTTCTCTGAAATTACTTATTCTTTTAGTTTATCATCTTGATTTCTTAAATATAGCTTTTATAGAGACCATTGTTTGCATTCCCAAAATATATACACTAGTATTTATTTTTCTCTTTTAAATTTAAATGAGGTTTAACACATATTCATCCATCTGAATTTTGTTATGAATCCTTGATTCACGTCACTCTTCCTACTGAATAAGTTAATAACTTGTTTGGCTTAACAATGAGCCACATGAAGAAATTCTCCATGGGCATTGGTGCACTTCCAACTATCAAATTCACCTCTATAAAGTTTCTTAAAGTCCATTTTCTCGTATTCCCATTTCCCATTCAGAGATGCAACCACATTTATCTAGTCACCTTCTGGATGTAAACTAGATGTCATTTCTTTTATCCCACAAAACTGCCTCAAGAAAACCCCTTGCCCTTGCCTCAGCTAGCTCACTAAGTGTAGTTACACAAAACCCGACAACCAAACCCAAAGAGAGATCTAATGACCACACCGTATAGGACTTTATAGAGGTAACAAACAATAATAAGTAAACCGCATGTAAGGAAATATGAACACAAGGGATTAACGTGGTTCGGACATTTCAAGATACATCTGTCGGAAGGAGAGTATATTTTATTAATGTTGTTACGAGGTCTTACCCTTTCGCTCAAACTCTACAAGAGTGAACTCTCTTCTCTCTCGCTACTTCACTTCCCACTTCAATGTTCTCTCAAACTGTCTCTTTTTAATCGTATCCCGTTCCTTTATGCAAGCCAAATAATAATAGACACAAAGGGTTTACAAGATATGTCGGGGTTTCCGATATCCTGACGCATCGTACTTTCTTCTACAGTTGTAGCCCTGCGTTAAATGCGATGTTTCTGGTTTAAACTTGGTCATCAGATGGTTTGAATGCCATTCCACGCGTCACCTCAGAGTTGAGGCGGTGGATATCTTGGTTATGGTGTAATCAGCTTTTAGACCTCATTCGCCGTAATATTGACTCCCTTTACGCAATTCTGGACTAACCTTTCTTTATTCCAATGCAACTTCTCTTTTTTAAGGAGAATTATCATCTATTTATTTATCTCACATCCGCCTTCTGAAATGTGTCCACATAGCCATCTTTTTTCCCTCACGGTTTGCTCTTTTTCGTTTCATCTTCCCAACCGGTATGATCAGAAGAAAATTAGGTTTTTACTTTTCAACCGTCGCCACGTCCCGAATATCACGCCACGTCTTTACTTTATGACTTGTTTCACCAGCAATGTCGGTTTTATATACTTGCACTCTTCATACACTCTATTATTTATTTATGGAAAAAAACGGTTTAGTCCAAAAAACCCTCCAAAAGTACGGATTAGTCCAGCACTAGTTGACTCGGTACAGATTAGTCTAGAATTTATTAAAAATGTGCAAAGACACTGGTATCCTTCGCACGAGTTTCATAAAGCACACGTGCGGCGAATGAAAAGAATTCTATAACTGACATATTGAATGTAGATGCGACACATTCGTTCAAAAAAAAAACTGAAATAAAAAATTGAAAAATAATGGAAAAATAAAATAAATTATTTAGTCTAACCGAGAGAGAAGAAAATCAGAGAAGAAAGAAATCAGAAATTTTAACCTAGCCGACAGAGAAAACACAAAATCAAAACCCTGAATCTTCATAATCAAACACCATTGATGAATGCAGTAGCAATAACATCATGGTAAATCCAAAAACAGTAGCTAAAAAGAGAAAAACACAAGAATTACATGAAGTTTAAAGAACAATTGAAGTAGAAGAAACTCCAAAATCATCAGCACCTAAGACGAGACCAAAATCTTCAAAGAGTACAGCGGATTCAACATCAATTGTAGTAGCAAAACTTCAAAATCATCACCACCTAAGATGACATCAAAAACTTCAAAGAAATCACCAACTAAGAAGAGAAAAGCAGGTTCAACATCTGGTCGAGCAGCAAAAGGTAACAAATCATCTGCTACTTTCATTTATTGGCCTTCTTTTTGTGTGTTCGAAGTTTTTTTCTCATACTTGTGGTACTAGTGTACAGATCCGTACACCGTCATGTTATTTCAGCAACATATAACCGGTTGTGTATGTTTTAAAGTTGTTTTTCTCATACTTGTGGTACTAGTGCACAAATTTGTACACCAGCATGTTATTTCAGCAACATATGGCCAGTTATGTATGTTTTGAAGTTGTTTTTCTCATACTTGTTGTACTAGTGCACATATTTGTACACCAACATGCTATTTCAGCAACATATGGCAAGTTGTGTATGTTTTGAAGTTGCTTTTCTCATACTTGTGGTACTAGTGCATATATCTGTACACCAGCATGTTATTTCAGCAACATATGGCCAGTTGTGTATGTTTTGAAGTTGCTTTTCTCATACTTGTGGTACTAGTGCACATATTTGTACACCAGCATGCAATTTTAGCAACATATGACGTGTTCTGTTTGTTTTGAAGTTGCTTTTCCCATACTTGTGTTACTAGTGCACATATCTGTACACCTTCATGTTATTTCAGCAATATATGACCTATTATGTTTGGTTTGAAGTTGCTTTTACAATATTTGTTGCACCAGCATGCTGTTACAGTTATTTATGACATGTTGTGTTTGTTTTAAAGATGTTTTTATTAGATTTCTATAAGAGTGTAACGATTTGTACACCAACATTGATTTATGGCATGTTGTGTGGGAACAAATGTTGCTCTAGTTAGTTCTATGTAGGAGTGTACACAGTTATACACCTGTATGATATGATCTTATTTGATTAATGGTCTGTTAAATTTTTTACCCCTATTTGTGTGTACATAGTTGTACACCTATATGCTTGTTTTGTAGTTATGAGTATAATGTATTATTCTTCTTTGTTCATTTTCATAGATACCAACAAAGCTTATAGATCAGGTTTCCATGCAATCAGTGAGTTTGTGAATAAAAACTTTGAAGAGGATGAAAAACAAAGAAAAGGAAAACTATGGTTCACTAAGTATCAACTAGAGAGGCAAAAAGAGAGCTCATTCTGGCATGTTGTATGTATCTTTGACCACACAAAAAAAGCAGATAAGAAAGATGAAAAAGATCCTGATAAAAAGAGAGATACTATATGGTTTAAGAATCCCAACTCAATCATGAAAGTCGTGAGACAGTACCGCCACGATCATACAACGGAACATTATTTTGTTTTTTATACTTCCAAAAAGAATAAAGTTGTAGTAAAGAGCGAACCTGAAGATTTGTTTCTAATTTTTGGACTAGAGATGGTTGCAACAGAACCTAAAAAATGAGAAGATAAAAAATTTGCATATGAAAAAACATATGGTCCACTGATAAACAGATTAAAAATAAAGAAACCAAATGAGCTAGAGAAATTAGATGTGGAAAAAGAAATCTTACATATAATGAAGGAAAAACCAAAGTTGCAAAAGGAGATTGAAAGAAACACAGAAGACTTAGTGGTGTTGTTTGGTATGTACCTATGCATCACAGTATTTTTTACCCAGACAAACGGAAGCATGATTAGCAAGAACAAGTATGCACACTTTTTTGAGTCTTTGGATAGGATGAAAGAACTTGCCGGCCGATTCATATACATGAGTATTTGATGGAGAGCATTAATAAATATATCCATTCACCAATTAAAGTTAATGGTTGTGTGATTTATATGTTGGTAAGTTTATATGTGCACAAAGTTATACACCTGATATATCCATTCACCATTTTAAATGATTCCGTTCATTGTGTTTGTTGCTTTCTATTACATTTCAAAATATTCACCTATTTGTTAATGCAGTATTGGTTTGCTGAACACAACAAAAGCATGGGGCCGAGCAATGAAGAAGGTGTGCAAAGGCTTCTCAGGTGGATCATCAGCGACATCAGTAATACAATCGACAGAGACCTGAATGATTCCATGAAAAAGGTATCTCGATAACTTTCTTACGGTAGTGATTTCTTGCTCCATGTGTACATTAATATACACCTTGATAAGGTGTACAAGATTGTACATTGGTGATATATTTTGAAAAATTTGTACACATGTGTACAAAATTGTACACCTGTGATCAATATTGATACTTTGGTATGTTTTCATATGCAAGCAGGATGGGTAAAGGCTTACAGTGATGAAGAGTGATTGCTTTTGGATGAGTACCGGAAGATGAAACAAGCAAATAATATAGATGCACTGAAGGAAAATCTGCGCATATCAGATTTGCAAAGAGAGGAACTACATGATGAGCTTACTGAATTGCAGACTAGACATAAAAGGCTTCTTACTTTCATTGAAGAGCAAAGCCGAAAAGTTCACGCAGCTAGTCTAAATTTTTTGCCAGAAAGCGACGTGGATGATTTTTATGTTGACACTTTGGAGCAAATCTTTTTATTTAAAAAGGAATTACGACGTGGGGCTAAGGAGTGGGTTGAGGAGGATGGGGAGAAGGAGGTTGAGGAGGATGATGAGGACGAGGAGAGTGGCGAAGGTTGATAATGAGGAGGATGATGAAAGGTATGATTTGGAGGATGAGGGTGGCGAAGATGATGATGAGGATGATGATGAAAAGGATTTGGATGATAAGGAGCACAAGGATGATGATGCTGAGGGTGAGGACAAGGATGCTGATGCTGGGGATGACAGCAATACTGCTAGTATGCCGAGGTATAACAACATTTTTATTAAAAAAAATCATTCAATTCTTTTCATCTTCTTTATGCGTGTGCATAGTTGTACACCAGTGTTCTGAAACTCATGCTTTTTCTAAAAACTTGCATATTTTAGCACTCCTTCATCAAAAACTAGTGAGGAAGATGAAGAAAATGATAGAAGTGAATCTGACAAAGGAGTTGAGCCTGAAACTTCCAACAAGACGAGGTACGATGATCCAAGCTTACATTTTTTTTCATTTTCTGTATGTGTATATACTTGTATGCTAGTGCTAAAAATCATACATGATTCATATATTTGTGTACATTTGTACACCCTTAAAATTTCTCAAATGTTTTTTTTGCATTTTTCAGAGAAGAAGATGTGGAGGATGGAACAAGCTGAGCAGTTGAGTGTTAAACTGACAAAGTAGTTGAGTGTGAAGCTTCTAACAAGTCGAGGTATGAAGAAAATTATATCAGCTTACATTTCTTTTCGTTTTTTATATGTGTGTACAAATATTTACACCTTTATGATTTCTTCTGTATTTGTGTACATACTTGTACACTAGTATACAACTTTGTACACCCCTAAAAATTCTTTAAAAATTGTATTTTTCAGTACTCCTTTGCCAAAGACAAATGAAATCCTTGTAGATCAAGAAGACCAGGTGCACCTTGATGACCAGAACGTGATGGATACAACTCAAACTGTTGAATTTGACGAAGCTACGATAATCGCAGTTCAAGCCATATCGCAGCTGAATCCTGAAGGCATGTTTCCGGTTGAGGAAAACATGCTTCTATTCACACAAAGAGATGATCCAAATGTGGCACCTTATATGACAAAGGAAGAAATGGATGACATTCTAGATAACTTGTCTGAAACTGTGTTCGTCAAGCTTGAAAAAGGTTGTTACAAAACGGCACCACCTAAAGTGAAGGAAAGGATGGCAACCATGATCCGCAACGATTGTCCGAGCTTTTCATTATTGAGCTAAGAGGATCCTAAAGAAGAGTCGTCGCAAAAATTTTATACAATGAAGATGTGCGAGAAAGGATCATTGCTGAAGCGGTGCAGTTCATCCGAGAGAATCAAAGTGTGTTTCTCAGCAGTCAAGAGGTGAAGAAGATAAATCAAAAAATACCCAGCAAAGACAAGATAAGGGAAAATGAAGGAAGAAGAGATGTTGAAGACAAAAGTGGCTGGCAAGTTGTCCAAGACACCACAACAAAAGATAGTTGCAAGGAAAAAGCTAGATCCTAATTTCACCGAGGGTAAAAATAGACCAGGTAGCATAAAAGCTGATCAAAAAGGAAAGGGAAAGGTACAAGAAGTAGGCTATTCTGCACCACTAAAGAGAAATAAAAATGACTATCATCCTCCTGCACCATTGCCAGATATTCGTATATCCCCACTATACCAAGGCATGAAACAAGGAGAGGACAGAAAAAGGATACAAAAGTTCTTTGACTTTGCAAACCCGGGGTAAGCTCACAAAACACTACCTTGCACTCTCCACATGATTGAATCTTTAAAAAAAGTTATGTGCACCACTGTGTACACCATGTTAACATTTCCTTTATGATTTTGCAACACTGTAGCTTGGGAATTAACGAGACTAGAAGATCCAGGAGTGAGGGAACATATTCTGATTGTGGAACGAGTACTACGTGACCTGATGTTCAACAAAGATCTGGATCAACGTAGTAGAGCAATTGTCAGAGATATATCTATATCTATCAACGTAGTAGAGCAATTGTCAGAGATATATAATATTCGTCATCCAGATGATCAAAAGTACTTGCGCTGTGAAGTAATGGTTCCTACTGCATGTGTAAGTTTCTCAAACAAATCAAAATATCATATATAATTCAGATTACTTAGATACTTTAATGTTTTGTACATAGTTGTATACCTAATTGACATGGCATGTTTTATGTGTTTGTAGAAGTTGGATTTGTTAGATTTCTTTAGGTGTGTGCATAGTTGTATACCAGCATGCTATATGATTGTTACATGGTCTGTTAAGTGTTGGCATGGATGGTTGATTGTTATATTTATTTAGGTGTGTACATAGTTGTACACCTATCATACGTCATGGATATACGGTCTATTTTTAGGCCTAAATGTTTGATTTGTTAGTTTTTTGTAGGAGTGTACATGCAATTGGAACTCAACAAGAAGAGAGCGTTAATGGATCATCCACCTATAAAAGAGCATGAAATAAATGTCATGCGATGCCGTGCATAAGGAATCAACCCGGACTGCCTCATACACACTTGTTACTTTATGAAACCAAGTCTCAAGAAAATAAAAAGTATCGAAAGATATGAGCAGAAGGCCGAAGACATTTGTCAGCAAATGAGATCAAAATTGGTGGGCAGGATGCTAAAAAAAGTCATAGGTTATGAAAAAGTGTGGGATGCAGCAAAGGATGGCCAGTACAAGGAGTAGCGTGAGAGTAGGGGATTACAACCATTGAAGAGGAAGAGGAGTTTTTTTATCTTCATACAAGATCAATTTCTGAATTGCTTCTAAACATTTTTAATCTTCATACAACTTTTTAAATTTCAGTTTTTAACTTTCAGTTTTAGACTTATCACTACTATAAAGACCTTGAATTAAAAAAAAAATGACTAAAAAAGGGCAAATATCATAAAAAAGAACTTAGTATCACCAAAATAGTGACACCAAGTAAACAAAAGTTACATGGATGAATGCATCACTGCATTCCAATTACATAACACAGTAGACAAATCAAAACCAGAGAACAAATCAGTTTTCATGGCCCAATTAAACATCAAACATTTGATATCCGCTATCATCTGGTTCAAATCCTTGTTGCTATTATAAAGACATATTTTTATTAGTTTCAATATTGATGTTTTGAATGTAGACTTGTGTCAGATTTGCAGGGTATATTATTTTATTTTTTTGCTGAATCACATTTTTTCATTGATTGAAAAGCAAAAGTCAAGCTTTAACCTTACAGGACATACACCAAGTTACAAACAAAACTGGACTCTCAGAAAAAAACAACACAAAGCTAATTTCAGAGTTTGAAAAAGGAGATTATCTGACTGTCATAACACTGTCTCCATCTAGTTGCTTTTATTCTATAACCCCCTTCATGCACTAATTGAAGAATTCTGCTCTTGAATTTGTTAAGATTGGGCTTTACCTCATCAAATAGTTTTGCATTTCTCTGAAACCATAATTCCTTCATGGTAGCACATGCTGCTGTCAACCATATTTGTTTCACAAGAGGGCTTTTATCCTTAGTTGCTTTACAGACATCATCAAATGAACTTGGATTATTAAAACCAAACTCAGCATTTAGCAATTCCCAGACTGCTACACTGAATTTGCATTCCCAGAGTGTGTGCTGCATACAATCCTGCTCTGCAAAGCAAATACAACAAACAGAGACCATTTCATAACCTATGCTTCTCATTATTAAATCATCCACATACACTTCTTGCTGCACCTTCCAGATGTTACTAGCAATGCTAGGATGAAGAAAGTTTTGCCAAATAATTTTTGGCCAGGGCAATATTGCTTCTTTGTTTCTTATCTTTTCCACAGATCATGATGTTGAAAACTGACCATTTTTTGCAACACACCACACTCTTTTATCTTCACCACTGCTGACTGCAGGTAATTGAGCACTAGGAATGACTTGCAGCAGTTCATCTGGTATAACCCATTTGCCATCCTGCAATAATGACTTGACCTTCATTCCAATGTTGTTTTTCACATAGTCTGTATATCCTAATACATCAATCAATGGATATTCTCCAAACCAAATATCAGACCAAATTGAAATTTTAGAGTCATCTCCCACACATCCCCTGACATCATCCTTTAAAGCATTCCAAGCCCATTTCAGACCTTTCCAGACATTAGATTGCTTCCAATTAGAAGTCCAGTTTCCATTTCTATCTTTAAATTTAACTGAGAAGAATAAAGCCCATTCTGCACTAGAATTTAGGATGTTCCACATCATCTTCATTAATAAGGCTCTATTAATAACTTCCAATCTTTTAATGCCCAGTATTCCTTCTTCATATGGAGTGCACACTCTCTTCCAAGAATTTGTCTTGAATTTTCTAATATCTCCATCACCAGTTCACAAGAAATTCCTAATAATTTTCTCACAAACTTTAATCACAGATGAAGGCCATTTGTAGACTGATATATTATAGATAGGCACACTGCACAGAACATATTTGACAAGCACAAGTCTATCTTGAAATGAAAGTAATTTACCTTTCCATGCTGCTAGCTTGCTCTGTAGAAGTTCAATTATGGACCAAACCATTGCAGAAGTAACCTTACCAGGAGAAAGAAATACTCCCAAGTATTTATCTGGGAATTTTGCCACGTCCATATTTATCAGTTCACTTATCATCTGTTTTCTCAGTGAAGTAGCTCCATCCACAAAATATTTACTTTTGATTATGTTTATGATTTTTCCAGGGATAGCTTGGTATTCATCTAAAAGCTTGAATAAATTTATTAGGCTTTTCTTGCCACCATTGCTGAAGATAAAGACATCATCCGCAAAAAAAAACAAATGTGTTGGATGTATACCTTTCTTGCTAACCATTGGCTGCATCTTTCCACTTTCTACCAAAGATGGGATGTTTCTACTCAGAACATCTTCCATTATCACAAACAGAATATGAGATAAGGGGTCTCCCTGTCTCAATCCCATTTCAACTGGAAAAAAACCACATGGACCTCCATTAACCATCACAAATATTCTTGCTGACTTAAACAGAGTAAGTAACCACTCACACCAAGAAGCAGAGAAACCATATTGCAATAAAACTTTGATAAGAAAGTCCCAACTGATTGAATCATATGCTTGTGAGATGTCAAGCTTAATACCAACATTACCTCCTCTTCTTTTAACTTTCATTTCATTTACTAACTCAGATGCAAGTAAAACTTGTTCATGAATGCTTCTCCCTTTAATATAGGCAACTTGCTGAGGTGATATTAGTTTATCCATTAGCCCACTCATCCTTTTAGTGATTACTTTTGTGAAAATTTTAAAGACTACATTACTTAACCCTGGTCTAAAATGGTTTGCAGATTTTGCTCCTTTTGTCTTTGGCAACAAAACTAAAAAACTTGAATTCATTCCTCTAGGAACAAACTTTCTTCTCCAACAGAACTGAATAGCTGCCGCTATATCATGTTTGATTATATCCCAACAGCTTCTATAGAAGATACCTGAAAATCCATCTGGACCAGGAGCACTCTCTGGATCCATTTCAAATACTATATTCTTTATCTCTTCTGCTTCAGGTATGACATCCAAATTATTTTGATCTTCATCATCAATAACTTTTGGTATCACCTTTAACAACTGCTATGCATTATCAACTGATTGAAACTCAAATTTCTTCTGAAAATGATTAACCAAAAAATTAGCTATTTGTGTTTGATCTGTCATCATATTTCCTTCATAATCTTCAAGCGCACTAATCATATTTCTGGAATTCCTGATTTTCATATTTGTATGAAAGAAACTAATATTGGCTGCCCCTTCTTTAATCCACTTAACTCTGGATTTTTGTCTCAACAAAGTTTTTGCTTGAACTTTCCTGTTTGCATATTCATTTTGAGCTTTTACCAATTCATTAAGAGCTTCATCATCAGAAAATTGAGTTGCCAATTTAACTTTAAGTTCAGCTTCCTTAATTTTGACTTATACACCCCCAAACACCTTCCAATTCCATTCATTTAAAACTTTTTTCAAGATCTTCAACTTTTGCAAAAACTGAAAAGAAGGATCTCCCACAATTGGTTCTGCCCAACAGTCAGACACTACTTGTAAGAAATTAGGATGACTGAGCCACATTTTTTGAAATTTCCTTGGAACATTTTTTGGCTTAGGAATGCTAGCACAACCACCTAATAAAGGAGCATGATCTGACACAATCCTCATACCAACTTTATAACCCCAATCTCCATATAATTGTAGCCATTTTTGATTGAATACCACTCTGTCCAAAGTACATAAAATCCTCTTGCTTCCATGTTGACAATTAGACCATGTATATTGCAAACCAGTTTTAGGAGCTTGAAGTAACTCACACTGATTTAAACAATCACTAAACTCTAACATTGAATTTATGTTAGGTAATTTACCACCAACCTTCTCATCTTGAGTTAGAACTGCATTGAAGTTACCTAGAATAATCCATGGTTTATTGAGATCACTTATTAACTTCATTTCAGACCATAAAAACCTCCTCTGAACAACCTTGACATGTGCATGAACTCCAGACACTAAAACATCCCCAATACACACTGTGATTATTTGACTAGAAACTAAAATAACTTGAGGCTGAGCAATACTTTTGTTCCAGAACAACCATACGTTCCCTTTATTACCAGGACTAGAATTATGAATTACCATTCTTTCCATTCCAGGAAGATTTAATTTATGAAAAAAAAGATGCATTTCAAACTACTTTAGGTTCAGTTATCCAAACTAATGAAGGACTAAATTGATTTACTAGTGACCAAAGTTTGTCCTGAGCCCTTAATCTTCTTAGGCCCCTGACATTCCAAAACATAATCTTCATTATTTAGTGGGAGGGTTTTTGGTACTCCCTTTACCAGGATTCTTTCTAAAATTATATTTATTATTGAATGGAACTTGACTATTTACCTTTGATGTAGCATCTGGACTTTTAGAAGCAGATGTACTTGTTGAAGTAGAAGTAACCATTTCTTTCTCAACAACTTTAGCCCAGGAAGTAACTTGAACTGGCACATCAACTACTGTACCATTTGTTCCATTAACAAACTTGACACTACTATTATTTAAATTTTCTTCTTCAACTACTTCCAGGATTTTAGGAACTTCCAATATTTTTTTTTCAGAAATCACATCATGTTCAACATTTTCCAACACACTAAACTTACTTTGCTGTGAAATACTTCCACCTGCATTACTTGCCTGAACTGTAACATTAATAGTATCTACTATTGCATCAACTTTCAATGGAGATTCACAAATATCAAATGGAATTGGAGTAGGTTTCTACTTCCTTTGAATAATTGTATTAACATTTTCAACAGTTTTACCAACTTGATTTTTGTTCTTCTCAAACCTACATTCAGAATTCAAGTGTCCCATAATTTTACATGAAGTACAAAATTTTGGACAATCTGGTATTAGAACATCTTGAAAGAAGCCTCCATATTTGGTTCCAATCCATACCCTACTTGGAATGTGTTGTGCAAAATCCACTTCAACTAATACATTTGCATAATATCTCATTTCACATTTAGCAGTAGCATTATCAATTTTGATTGGAGTTCCTATTTCTTTACAAATAGTAAACAGAACTTTTTCTCCCCAAAACTCCAAACCTAAGCCAGGAAATCAAACCCAAACCATTGCTTTTGAACTCCTCTAACTTGCTGGACGAAAATTAGAAACCCAGTTTCTGATTTGTAAAACTTGATTCCAAACTTCCCATCTCTGAGATTTGATATGTTGTTTATCCTGTTCATTATCTAGCTCAATGGTAAAAAAGCCTCTTCCTAAAGGAATAAGCCTATAATCACCTACCAATTTCCATTGACTTCTTAGTATAACTGAAGCATCAACAAACTTGATTTTATGAAAATCAAGTCTACCAATCAGAGAAAATTTCCACGGATTCAAACCCTCTTCAAACAAATCATCAGGCAATTCAATCGAAGGAATTTTCTTAGAAATTTTTTCATTACTTAAAACTTCCATTTCAGAAATATTTTGATCAATCGAAGTGATTTTAGGACCAGAATCTATTAAAATCACCTGAATTAATACTCAACAATCATTATAAGACGAAAAACAAGAAATAAAAATCGAAAATCAACACCTGAATTACTGCTATGAAGCACGAAGATCGAGATATGAGAAGAGAAAAGTCGCTGAGTTTATCGCCGACTCACAGAGCTCAACTCAATGAGGGAATATTCCGAAGAAGGAGGAGACTCGAGCAGGGTATATTACAGGTTAGGAAAAATGCTAAAAAAGGAGTACATTATTGTGAACATGAACTGAAAGAGTATAAAATATTAAGGTGTACATTACTGTGCACATATACTGACAGAGTAAAAATCTCAATAATTGAAGTGTACAGGAAGGTGTACATAATGGTACACATGTCCTAACACTAATTATCCAGGCCTAGAAAATTGAAAAGACATTACCAAAAGTAAAAACCAAAAACATAGAATCTTTCAAAACAAAAATAACATAGTAAAAAGCATCAAGGAAGGGGGTAGGTAGCTCCGTTGTGATGACCAAGGGTGAAGCACTTTGTGCACATCATAGCCCTCTTTTGCTTCTCTCAAACACTCCTAATAAGCTGTGTTCTGTTAGAGCATAACTCGGTTGAACCCACCAAGCGTTGGTATGTAAAGTTTGGTTGTCATATTTTAGTGAATCAAAACTCATCTAAGAGTCGCTTGATTATGTACTAGAGACAACTTCGTATAGGTTAGACTAGGAAGTTTAGGATTATGAGACATACAAGTATTACTCGAAGACCTGAAGAATATAAAGAAGTAACAAGCTACAACGACGACATCATCCTTCCTCTTGAGGTTAGTAATATTGACTTGAACTGTTTCATTCCTAACGTATCTTTCTAGTCGTGCTATATTGAAAACATAACTGCGAAGCTGTGAATGATTATATTATAGTAGTGAGACATGATCACATGATCATAGTGTTAAGGAATAAGAAAACGAAGTATAATGCTTATCTTTAGAACTTCATATATATGACATTGACATAATAGTATGAATGCTATAGTGATTATGTGTACGGGTAAAGGTGAAGATTTCATCATAGGAAACAATGTTTACATTTGTTTAAAGGAAGTACATTCATGAACTTATGAATCGAAAGGAAAATCGCTAGGCTTATTGGTATTGTTATCAATTGCATATCTTTGGATTACTAATATGTGTGAGTTAGTAGAACCGATCATAACTTGTTATGTATCTTGGTATAACTAATTACAGTGCCTGACTTATGATTTGGTATGACTGTTTCTTATTAATTAGTGTAACCGATCCAAAATAATCACCTGAGATGGTATGATCGATATTTGTAATTGGTGTGACTGATCCTAGTAATTGGTGTGACCGATCACAAAAGAATTGTGTAATCGATCCTTGTAATTGGTGTAATCGGTCCTAGTAATTGGTGTACCCGATCATAGTGACTTGTGTAACCGATCACAAGCAATACCATGAGTATATGGTAACCGGTCCTTGTAACTGACGTAACCGATCCTGGTAACTGATGTAACCGGTCCTGGTAACTGATGTAACCGGTCCTTGTAACTTGTGTGTTCTATCACAAGTAATCCATATTATGGTAGAACTGATCCTCGTGATTGGTAGAACCGATTGAACCCATGATTGTGATTTGATAATTGATTAATCACATAGTTGTCTTGGAATACAAATGAACCAATTCTAAACTGGTTTAGAAGTGTGGTATAATCGATTCCAAGATTGTAAATATGAAAGAGGATTTACAAAAGATGTCAACATACTTTGAACACAAACAATGACTCTTATCTTTTATTATTGCTATGTGTTTATGAGATGTCTGATTTCGGTTTTCATAACCTTAATATTCGATCTCATATGAGTTTAACCCTTCTGGTTTGTGTGACTTTTTGATTTAGCGGGATTAAGTTTTAGCCCAAGTTGGTAGGCTTTATCAAAGGATCATAAAGTGTTCCGATTGAAACTCATATGTAAAAAGTCACAATGTGTTGAATCAATTTGTGTTTACATGAGTTGTGCTTAGCATAAACATATGTGTTTCGGGTTTTCAACTTTTGCTATTGGCACGCATTACCTAAAACCGATTCAACCTTTCTCTGGTAAAGGTTGCTCTTTGTTGTTGTTCTTTTGTTCTTGCGAGAGGATGACAACATACTGGGGGAGAGTTCTAACTTTAACTGGCGCTTAATGATATATCTTTCCGGGGAGAAGAGGATGCGGAATCTAAGGTAACAAATTTTTTAGTTAATCGTTTTTCTGTTTAAGAAAAGCCTGCTTATATTGCATATATTTTGCTTTTGCTTAACAAAATTTTGGTACAATTGATATGTATTCCATTATGTGTGTATGGATGTGTGTGTGTGTGTGTGTGTGTGATTCAATTGTTTCCGGTTAAGAAAAACTATGTCAATTAATTTGGCTTATTGTTTGATATCTTCTTTATTGTTTGGTATCAAGTGTTTTTGCTTAACGAAATTTTGGTGCAATTGCGGTGCTATAATGTCTATGTTTGTTTCAATTGCTTCCGGTTAAGACAAATAATTGTGCAAGTCAATTTATTTGGTTTGTATGTATTGTTTATAGCTTAACGCAATACGGGATCATTTGTTTAGTCCAATTCGATTCCAGATAAGAGAAACTAAGTTAATTATGATCTTAGTTAGACTTATCAAATTAAAGAATTCGGTTATTCAAGTCTAATCGAATGCCTTGACAAGAAATACTAGTTAACTAACCTAGTACTTGTCTTGTCTAAAGTGAAAGGTCTAAGTTATTGTCTGAATAATTAGAACCTGATGAGAAAAATAAAGCTAATTCTGATCTTTATTTTGGTCTTATCGAAATAAGCGATTGTATGTTTACAATAGGTTTAGCAAGAGAACTAAGTCACTTAATCAATTTGTTATACCATTAGGGAAAATTGCTTCGGGCAATTTTTTCCTTGATAACATATTAAAACCAAATTACTTGTAGTTTCAGTTTTGATATTGGTTATCTAAAGTGGTATGTGAAACATTCGTGCTTAACTCTTATAGGTTGTACAAGTCTTTTAGATTTGTAAGATCCTTTCGGTTTGACCTTTATTTGCTCAAACCTTTGTCATTTTGTGACAAAAAGGGGGAGAAATATATGGAGTAAACAAATGATTTGCAATCACTAAGGAAAGGACAATTGCGCTTAAAACGTTATCTCTAACGAAAGAGTAAAGCATTGACTAAGGGGGAGCAACTTATTATATTGTTGTGTAGTTTTCTTAACTACAAAAGGGGAATAGCAAAGATGTTCAGATTGAAAATCTATCTATCTTACTTTTAGGGGTAGTATTAGCTTTGTTATTCAAATGTCAACAGCGGCATTTATTAATTGAATATATGCAGGTTATTGTGTTGTTGAAACTTGGAATCAAGCGTATGTTTAATAAATTCTTGTAATTTGTTTATCCATATGTATTAAGAGTTTTGTCACTATAATTGACAAAGGGGGAGATTGTTAGAGCATAGCTCGGTTGAACCCACCAAGTGTTGGTATGTCAAGTTTGGTTGTCATATTTTAGTGAATCAAAACTCATCTAAGAGTCGCCTGATTATGTACTAGAGACAACTTCGTATAGGTTAGACTAGGAAGTCTAGGATTATGAGACATACAAGTATTACTCGAAGACCTGAAGAATGTGAATAAGTAACAAACTATAACGACGACATCATCCTTCCTCTTGAGGTTAGTAATATTGACTTGAACGGTTTAATTCCTAACGCATCTTTCTAGTCGTTCTATATTGAAACATAACTGGGAAGCTGTGAATGATTATACTCTAGTAGTGAGACATGATCACATGATCATAGTGTTAAGGAATTAGAATACGAAATATAACGCTTATCTTTTGAACTTCGTATATATGACATTGACATAATCGTATAGATGCTATTATGATTATGTGTATGGGTAAAGGTGAAGATTTCATCCTAGGAAACAATGTTTACATTTGTCTAAAGGAAGTACATTCATGAACTTGTTTTATGAATCGAAAGGAAAATCGCTAGGCTTATTGGTACTGTTATTCATTGCATATCTTTGGATTACCAATATGTGTGAGTTAGTAGAACCGATCATAACTTGTTATGTATCTTGGTATAACTAATCACAGTGCCTGACTTATGATTTGGTATGACTTGTTTTTATTAATTAGTGTAACCGATCCTAAGTAATCACCTGAGATGGTATGATCGATATTTGTAGTTGGTGTGACCGATCCTAGTAATTGGTGTGACCGATCACAAAATAAATCCTTGTAATTGGTGTAACTGGTCCTAGTAATTGGTGTAACCGATCCTAGTGACTTGTGTAACCGATCACAAGCAATACCATGAGTATATGGTAACCGGTCCTGGTAATTGACGTAACCGATCCTGGTAACTGATGTAACCGGTCCTGCTAACTTTTGTGTTCGATCATAAGTAATCCATATTAAGGTAGAACTGATCCTTGTGATTGGTAGAACCGATTGAACCCGTGATTGTGATTTGATAATTGATCAATCACATAGTTGTCTTGGAATACAGATGAACCAATTCTAAACTTGTTTGGAAGTGTGGTATAATCGATTCCAAGATTGTAAATATGAAAGAGGATTTACAAAATATGTCAACATACTTTGAACACAAAAAATAACTCTTATCTTTTATTGTTCAAAGATATTCCTTAATTACTCAAGGAGATCCCGATCCAAAATAAATTAAGAATCTTTTAATTACGGTTGTTAGTTTTATATGCTTTAATTACCAGTAATTAAATGCATATCTCTAGAGAATAAAAATTAGTAATGTGCATTTACTACTTGGAGAATTTCTATTGAGAGTTTTCGGAAAATATTGGACAATGCATTTCCTGGAATTATGAAAACCGAATGGGCATTTATTGAATATCTTGAGAATACTTTCGGTTTTGGAAATTCCTTGGTGTCCATACATCCTTGGTCTATAAATACCTAAGTTTGCATTTCTAGCAAACCATCCTAAGAGCCAGGCAAACTTCATCGTTTTTTTGTTTCTGGTAGAGCCGTCTATTCGGAGAGGAAAGTACCCTAATTAGGCGAAATCTCTTACGACTGCTCGTTTAAAGACTTCTGTGGGATCAATAAGCTCTACGAGTACCGTTGGTGGGAAACTAGATAACTGCAGTTTATTATTTTTCGATTGATTTGATTGACTAACGGTTGTTGAACTTTGATTGCAGCTAGTTTGTTTATTCTTGAGAATCTTCTCTTCTGATATAAGATTCACTCAAACTAGATCGAAGTGTCGACGGGATCTTTAGAACTGTTTGTAGATCTAAAGACATCTTGTGGTAATCCATTGTTAACAGACTCCGTTATGTGCGTGATTGATCATAAGAGATTCAAGTGGTGTTGTGCAGGTTTAATTGAAGATTAAAGAAGATTTCTGATTGGTTTCTCATATCTTTGTGTAGCACAAACCTTGATCGGCTGGGATCCAACTAGAATCAGATTTATTCAATTGATTAGTTGTGTGAGATCGGCATCGCTTTATAGTTTCTTGTTGGATTCTATATTGATTGATTGCAAATCTAAACTCTGCTACTTCGGTAGTTGTTGGATATATTGATTTAACCAGGCAAAAGAGTTTATTAGTTTAAATGGAAGAGCCTTTGCATATGACTTGAGATATCTTTATCTGGAAAGAATCAATAGATTTGGTACCAAACAGATTTGTTGTTCCTTTACTGTTTGGAATACGATCCAAAGGAATTGTTCCAGTGCGTGCACTTATTGAATGTCGAAAGCGCAGGGATACTGAAAAAACTAAGTGAACTAGGTTTAGTTGCTTGGTCTCAACTTTACAAAGTTGGTTTAGATTTTGTATAGCGGCTTAATTCTGAGAGTATTCAATTCTGGACTTGGTCCCGGGGTTTTTCTGCATTTACGGTTTCCTCGTTAACAAAATCTTGCTGTGTCATTTACTTTTCCTTTCCGTAATTATAATTGTTGTTATTATAATTTAAAGTAAATTACACAAACGTTAACTCCGTATTACTTGGTAGTGATCCTATAGAGTTTGGTTAAGTCCGAACTTATTATCAAGTAATCACACTTTGATTGTTGTATTGTCTCGATCTCGTATCCATAGACAATCACTTTCGATAAGAGGACTTATAGGTGGATATTTTAAAGATTGTGGTGTATTTGGGTACCCTCGTCTTTTCATGTTCTTCGTCTACCAGGTGGAGGAACATGAATGGGAAAAATAACCCTATCACTAGGATCATAAGCCTGCGGCTTGTCAAAATTGGGGATGGGGCAAATGATCTCCTTGTATGCCAAGTTGAACCATTCGGTAGTGAAATAATGGCTCAACAAATTAATAGATGTCCTCCCTCGTAGCTTGAATGGAAGCACAAGCATGTCCACAAGAATAACCATTAACTCGCCACCTGTGGCACGTACAAGTTTTATGCAAAAGATCTACACAATGAGACCTGGGAGAATGGACTTCGTACAATCTTTCCCCAGACTCACTAACCATCCAAGTACGACCAATATCGATGTTTTCCTTTAGTAAAGCATCATGTATGGGAGTGAGCCTAGTGTTTAAATTTTCTAGACCTTCTACCCTTCTCTTAGCATTTTTTTTCATAATCTTTAAACTAAAATAATATAAACACAAAACATAAATAAAAAAATGATCTAGAAAGAAGACAGATAAACATGTGTACAACAATGTACACATTAAGGAAATCCATGTGTACAACAATGTATACAGATAAACATGTGTACAAGAAAGGTGTACACATTAAAAAAAATGAATGAAACACTAAACATCGAACTCACCGTATCGCATCGAGAAGAGCAAAAACAGACAACTTTTTGAGATCAACAATCCAGTTATTAAATGACTCGTAAAGAGTTGAAGAGTGAGTACCATTTCTGCATACAGGGAAAAATGCATTTGACCATTTCTACTTTGTAACGGTCCCGATATAATTGGCAACATGTCCACATCCAATTGCATGCATACCCCGCAAAGCATCTGCAAAGTTAGTTATTATATAAGGGTAAGCAGCTTTGTAGAATAAATCAATAACGACCTTGAATTTCGCATCACCTGATCTAATAGGAAGATTACACTTTATGTGATAAAAACAATAGCTGTGATATGAATCAAGAAATACTTTTGGAATTCCCTGCAAAAGGCCTTCTCCACGATCACTAAGGAAAACAATCGGACGACCATCCACCACTTGTTTAAGATTGTCTAGAAACCAAAACCAATTTTCTTCGTTTTCAGCAGAAACAAGAGCATAAGCATATGGGTAAAAACCGTTGTTTCCAATGACACATGTTGCATCCATCAAAGCACCCCTGAATCTACCAGTAAGGAAAGTAGCGTCCAAGTAAATCATGGGCCTAGGATACTTATAGCTATGCTTGCAAGCACCAAAACATATGAAAAGCCTCTGAAATCTTCTAGTTGCATGATCAACCTCAAAATTCACATAGCTATCAGCATTAGTTTCCTCAATGAAAAGCCTCTGAAATCTTCTAGTTGCATGATCAACCTCAAAATTCACATAGCTATCAGGATCAGTTTCCTCAATGGCTTTGACATACCAAACTAAATCACTGTACGACTTCTCGTCGTCGCCAAATTTTTGTTCAAATACGGCTTCTCTCCCTCTATGAGCATGGTGATACTTAATATTGGACCCATAAGTCTTCTTAAAAAGCGAAATGATCTGATTGGGTTTTAAACTTGGATCTCCCTCTATATTGTCAGCGATCAAATGCTTGACTAACTTGGTTGTCACCGGAGGACTCTTCAAACTCAAACCAACACCACAGCTACAAAAATCAAAACATTGAAGAAAAAAATAAGTAATGTGCACCAAAATGTACACCTAAAAAAATCTTACATATACAAGGTGCACAATCATTTACACCTTAACTATGGACATACACATGAAAATCCTAGAATATGTAATGTGCATTACAATGTACACCTAAAAAGCCTACATACATAAGGTGCAAATCTATGTACACCACTATGAAAATCATACATAATGTGGACTAGTATGAACACCACTCACCTATGAAGAATATTAGCATATTTCAGATAGAACCGAGAAATGTCACCATTCACAGGCCCAAAGTGAATCCTCCATGAACAACCATCTTCTTTACACTTTGTAGTATACCGAGTCTTGTCATTTTTCAGAATACTTATCTTGTAACCAGTATCCATCTTGTACTTATCCACAACAATTCTAACATCTTCAACACCACCCATAAACTCTCTACCTATCTTGTCAAAAATATAAATCCATTCATCGAAAACAATAGGTTTGCCTTTATCTGCATCATGATCTACCACCCTTACAAGCTTAGGACTTTCAGTTACACAAGAATTTGCAGTGCTATAACCAGAACTAGTACTACAACCAGATTTACAACGATCACTAGTCTTATGAATCACGTCAACATTCAAATAGAAATCTTCATTGTTAATAAAAATAGTAAGAGCGACTAGACCTCGCAGTTGTATATCACCAAGTACAAAAATTATTTGATCATTATCCATATAGCTCAAACGTATAGTCTCAGGAGACAAAGACCTCCACTGCTTACATGCAACACGCTTCAACTCATCTACAGTGCTTCGCATACTGACACGAAAAGGCGCAGAATGCTCACCATGATTCAAAATAACATAAACAACCTTCTCAGACATAGTTGATACCCCTGCATATTACAAAGAATACACATGCTATAAAATGTACAGTGCACAAAAGAATACACATGCTATAAAAAGATATCTCTCACTGGAAAATGTATAGTGTACAACAGAATACACATTCTATAAAAAAGATATCAATCACCATGAACAAAATTCAGAGCGTTATAGAAACACACATGACAACAAATCAAGAAATCTAAATCACATATAAAAGGATCTAAAAATCATCAACACAAATAGATTTAAAAATCAAATTTTTTTTTTGAATCAACTATCAAAAATATTAAAAATCACATTCTAACAAAAGAATAACATTTTCATATTGAATCTTCAAATAATAACAATTGAATATTCAAATTACATTTTCAGATTTGAATAACCTAAAACAGATAGAGTGTACATGAAAGTTCACATTCTATATATTCAAAAAATAAATAGAAATCAAATACTCCATCGATTAATCGAAGACATAAGATTCAGAGTCTTATTAGAACACATAGATGAGTAAAAATCAGAAGCCTACAATCAAAGATTAGTTCGATTTCATATCATGAATCATAAAAACAAAAAACATTAATCAAAAGCGTTTTACGAAAATCAAAACCTAAGAAATAACAAAAGGAAATCAAGATCACACAACAATAAGATGTAACAGATCGTATTCATATCATGAATTCGAGAAAAAAAACTCAAAATCAGAAACAATTTTGAACGAGAAACCAAAAGAAAACAAGATGGAAAACTAACCGGAGATTTAATTATGTCGCAGAAACGATTGTGAATTCAAATCTCGGATGAAACCAAAACCTCTCTCTATCTACTTAATCGCCACCACAATCAATCTCTGGCCCGCTCTCTCTCTCAATCTTTTGTGAATTCGAATGTCATATCCAAAATTTTCATTTTCGAAAACATTGATTTATATATGGAATCGCTGGATAGTTATTTGTGGAATATTGAAAAGTCGGAAATCGGAAATCGCTGCAGCTTTGGACTAACTCGTTACTGCTTTCAATTAAACAGTAAAACACGGGAATATTTGGACTAGAGCGCCCTGGGCTTTGGAGGGGTGAACTAAAGCGTCCAAAGCCCACTAATAATGGGTTAAACGTTAATTTCTACTTTATTTGTTGGAAAACTAGAAGCCTACAATATTTTTGCAGAAAGCCAGAAACCAATCTCTGAGAAAGAAGGAACATGTCATCCTTATGTAGTATTTCCACATCTTCGTCGTCTTTGATTCTCTCGTCAGATTTCTGTAAACACCGAGCAGATAACGGCAAAAATATCAACTCTTCCCTTTCATTTGTTTCTTCATTTCCTCAATTAAAAATCTCATCTGCAGAATCTATATGGAATCCATCTCTTTCTACTCGCAACAAGGTATTCTGCTCCTCTTTTTCGATAAACCTTAGTTCAGATTTCTATTTCATTTCCCGTGTTATTGATTAATTTAGTAATCATTTGAACTTTACACTAAATTTGGTAGTTTGGTATGATGGTATCCGAATTAAAACACCCAATTTTGATAGTTTTCATCTGTTGGAAACTCAAGTAAATTAGTTGAGTAGATATAGTTTCAGTGGATTTGGATATTGAATGATTCTAAACTGTAATTTTTTCAACCAGAAATTGCCCCAAGCGCAAAGTGTCTAAATTGTTTATGCAAACTAAAATTATTTACTATGTCAATGAAGTGACTGTCTCATGTTAGACCATTTTGCTTAGCATTGTTGTGCGCCTAAGCCAATACCTAAATTTTGGCGTAGTATAATATCAAGAATGATTTATTCCCATTTGATTCACAACTGGAGTATCTACAAGGTGTTATGTGTGTACTTCTCCGCTGTATATATAGAGCAAGTATAGGATTTCTGATCTTTTAGTACATTCCAAAGTCTACATTCCTGCTTTAGTGACTATCTTGCATTCAAACTGTAATTCAGCCATGGCAATCTCACCACTGTTGGTTCCTAGCCATTTATCTAGAATAGTAAAAAGGGAATGACTGATGTTCCTCTCCGACATAATTTGTTCTAGGGTTTGGTGATCCAAGCTGCAGCTTATACAAGGAGATCTCGCAGTGAAATCGAAAAAAGACCCAACAAGAAATCATGGAAGCAAAGGACAGACATGTATATGCGGCCTTTCTTACTCAATGTGTTTTTCTCCAAGAGATTTATTCATGCAAAAGTGGTTCATCGTGGAACCTGCAAGGTTATTTCTGTAGCCAGTACTAATGCCAAGGATCTGAGGAATACTTTGCCATCTCTAATTGATAATAGTGCTTGTAAAACTGTGGGACTGCTAATAGCAGAGCGATCAAAAGAGTGCGATGTCTTCGCCATGTCTTATGAGCCAAAGAAAAATGAGAGGATCGAAGGTAAACTTGGGATCATCCTTGATACTATAAAAGAAAATGGAATTATTTTTGTTTAAATTTAAGTTGTAATTGTACTTGAACTGAAAACAACTTATTTTTCAATCTGTGTTTAGTAGTGAATGGACCCTTTGTTAGTATTGTTTTTCCTTTTTGAATTAAACAGTCTTTCTTTCGTAACTGTGACATTCAATGCAAATGACAGAAGTTGAAGTCGCTACTATCTTACTCCCTCTTTTCCAAAATAAGGAATGCAAGAGAATAAAAATGTATCACACTGGAAGAGTAAAAAGCGCAAAAAAATACAAACGCCACCTGTTTCGCCAATTGAAAAAATGTGCAAGAGTAACATTTAGAAAGCAATCACCAAATTTTCTATTTAAACAACGCACAATTGGAGTTGAAGGCAGGTTTACAAATAAAATCACATATAAAGGTATGACACCTTGTACATTGGAAAATTAAAGAATGTACCATAAAGAAGAAATAAAGAACTATCTTCATGGATAGATTTATTACTGTTCAATATTAAGAGAGTTTCATCACAAGATAAGAAGATAAAAATATATTTGAAGAAAACATATATAATTTCCTTTGTCACTTGTAACTATTATAATTGCAAGTAAATAGATATGCTGCCTTGTTACTTTTGTGTTAATAAGTATATTTAGTGCAGCAAAAATAACACCATACCAGTTACCACCACCTGAAATGAAAATCACAACAAAAATAAAACCCCATGATTTTTTGTTCTTTGTGCAGAAAGGAATTGTAGACAAAGATAGTGGTTAATGTTCGGGGGAAATAAATCAACTGGTTAAAAGAAGTTATAACGCTATGCAATTCGTGCAAAAACTAGTCATTTTCAGTTCCAGGAATTGAGATGAATAAAAACTGAAGATTAGGACATTTAGAAATATCAGTGTGTAATTATATTCATATGCAAAAGCTGCAAACTGGAAGCGTGAAAGAGTTATACGAGAAGAGATAGTTAATAGAGTTTTTACCTCAATAATGTTGGTATTGTGGGGTGCAGTTCTTACATCTATGCAGCCTGAAACAACATGTACAACACAATTGTTTAAGTAAACAAACAGAAATTGTGGCAATATTACGTGTGGTGGGTAAGTTATCAGAAACTGCCTCTGGATAATGAGACCTGACAACCATTCCCAAAAAAAAATGGCAGCTAAATTCCACATTATCCTTTCTTCTACTTATTCTTATCAGGAATAGAAAGAGAGTATACATTGTTGCTTTTACCAGTCTACTTGGAACTCAATGGGGGCCTGTTTTAAGATACTATAGATACATCGACAGACAATTAATAGAATAACACAAGGCCTGCTACCTTTTCATGAACTGGGGCGAAGCAAGTTTTGACTGACTCAAAAACCTCAGCTATGGGCTTTGCTGCATCAATCTGATAATCAAAACAATCTCAAGTTTCATAATCAGAATCTAAAGCTTGCCTTGAAGGCCAAACTAACAATAACTTACCTTTCTAACTTTATCCTTGGAGGCGTAATAATCAACCACAGGGATACTAGATTCCATGAAAACCTTGAAGCGCTTCTTGATTGTTTCAATATTATCATCTTCCCTTCCCTTCATCCCCAGAAAAATGGAGTTAAGCATCATTTAATTTTTAAAAATGAGGACAGCTATAAACTGTCAGGAAAACAATAGCCGGAGAACTTGAAAGTTAGATGCAAAACTTGTCTAACCTGATTCCTGCCTAATAGGCGCTTTTCCATCTCCTCTTCCGAACAATCAAAAAATAGTACAAACTCAGGTACAATGCCAGTCTGTAGATAAAGTAGAATTATCCATAAATAAGAACAACCAACGCAGGAGGTATCTAAGATGCAAGTTTTACTTGGAGGAATTATATAGACACCATTCAGAAATGTATCACTTTGAAAAACACAAAGTGGGTTTTAGTTGGAAACTCCTGGATGAATCATAATTAGTTTCCCCATATCTGTTGGGAATCCTTTTTCATTTTCTGTCTAACCACTAGTGTCCAAGGGAAAAAAATGTAACATAAAATGTAGCCTTACCACATTTTCGAATGCAGCACGATTCTCTTCATTGCGAGGGAATCCATCAATGAGGAATTTGTCATTCTCGCTTTCATTCATCGCCCTTTGAAGAAGTTTAACTGTAACCTCGGAAGGTACAATCTTACCTTCCTTTATCATGTTCGAGATCATGGTTCTGCAGCCGCAAATATGAGTTAGAGAAATGAATACTTGTATTGAGACACATAATAAGGCTAATAAATCTGCAAATTCAATAGAGAAACCGAAGATTTACCCATTTTCAGAACCAGATTTAATTTCTGCTCGGAGGAGATCCCCGGCACTGAGATGGGTGAACCCAAAATGCTCAACAATATTTGAGCACTGGGTTCCCTTTCCACTGCCTGGACCACCTGTTCAATCATTTAATCCCAATTACATATCAGCACAGAAATATCTAAAGAAGCCTTTGGTAATGGCAGCACTCAGAATAATATGCAGATATAGATCGAGAGCACAATCACTAGACATACTAATATATACAAAGACAAAGGAATAAAAAGATATGATCTCAATTTGCACTAAATTTATACAAGAATTTAATAAATCTAGATTATGCTTTAGGGAGCTGCAGACGTTATAGATTACTGGCCATTGCTTACAAAAAGAAGACACTACGATAAAGGTGATTATATAACATGGCGGTTTGAATCGATCTTCTGAATGCAAGAGTAATGTACTACAATTTTCAAGTGAAATGATCCGCTACACAAGATATACTCACCTAAAACAAAGACAACTTTGACTTTCTTCTCACACCCCAAGCTTCCATTTCCATTCTCCTGCAACCATAAACTACGTTTACCAAACGCAAAAGACAAGATAATACTTTTGATTCCTCATACATCTACTATACAAGCAAAATGCAAAACAAAATAATTACAGACTAGGCAATGAGCACCAGAAAGATACCTGGTTTACAGCTTCAGGGGTGGTACTCATGTCGGAGGGCTAAGTATGAATGACTTAGTTATCTGCATTACACATATAGTAATATCAATATTGATCTAGATTTAACTTTCAATTACAAGTTTACAGGCTTATTACAGTGGAAAAGAGATCGGAAGAGTTTTGCGTATAAAGTCAATTTGAAGTTGAAACGTTTACAATCTATTTGCACCAAATTCTAATAGTTTTGAATTGCAGTTTCTCGAAATGACCAAACTTTGCTTAATCATACATAAATCTAAACACTATTGTTTAATTACAGAAACTTCTGAGGGTTAACTCGTAAAATTAGACTCTAGAACGGTTCAGATCAGACAAGATCTTAACTTAGCATCCAATAAAGGTCAAAATGAGGTTAAAAGGACAGGTTATTGAGATCTTAGCACAACTATTCTGATTAAGCTCAAACAACTTAAATTTACACAGCCTCCACAGATCCAATACAAAATAACCATTAAATCATGGAAATCAAATAGAACTACCCATACATTAATCAGATCCGGGTAAATTTTTCAATGTTGTTTGAATTCACAAGAAGAAGGAAGAATAAAAACTCAACCTTGAGAAATGAAATCAAAACAGAGATATTTAAGATTAGAGTAGTAGATCCAATGAAACATATACAGGGGGGAGAGAGAGATAGAAGAGATCCATGGCGTTACCCAATTGATTGAAGCTTTGAATATAGAGAGAGAAAAAGAGAGGGAAATCAACAGAGAGAGATCTTGCGCGAGGCGAGAGACAGAGAGAGAGGAAATTTAATAGACAAGGGAAGTAACTGTTTATCAGGGCCCTTTATATATAAGAAATCATGAAACTTTGAATGGCTTCCCTCCTAGCTGAGCCATTTTCTGAGTAGTCACCAACATGCTTTTGCGCGGCCATGGTATGAATCCATTGCAAAGCCGAGCTGACACCCACATGTTCACCGTGTAAAAATCAGTATATGCAATTGCACACAATGCATGTGAAACATCGATCCGCATATGCTTGGAAGAGAAAAAAAAAGGGGGCAAAAGCATCGATCCATAACTAGAGCTGGCAGGTTTAGGCCCGTTAGAATTTTAAAATTCTCAAATACTCCAAAATGTTCCTCATATCTACTACATGTCGACTTGAGAAACGTAGATTGTTCTCTGCCGAAAGGTCTTATTATTATTTTGGAAATGTGAAATCTACGTTGTGCTTCCCACATGCCATCTAACATTCCCCTCTGGCCTATTCCTATGCACATGTCAAAAACTGATATTTGGCATATATGCACCTACTATGGGTATGCCAAACTGCCAAACTCATATGCCTATATGCCAGGAATAACATATAGGCATACACGACAGAGTTTCCAGCGAGCGATAGAGTCCCCATCGCTCGACGGTCAAGCCAGCGCCAGCACTAGCCAAGCTATCGCTCGGCTCTCTGATAATCGCTTATCTGATCTTCATCCAACGGCTACTATTTCTCCCCTCTATAAATACCTAATTTCAATCTCATTTCAACTCACACCAGAATTTCTAAATCTATCTAGAATTTCTCAATCTTCTTCTTCAAATCTAAAACAATCACACCTTCTCTACAATTCTTTATTTCTTGTAATATGGATTCACAATCTCAAAGTCAAGACAAAGGCAAAGCTAAAAAATACAAAGTCCGTGGTGCAAAATACAACATGATAGAGGATGAATGCATTTGTCGTAATTAGGTTTTTTTTACCCAAGATTGTATCGATGGTGCACAACAACATGGTAACACCATGTGGGAAAATATATTTCGTAAATATGAAGAACAAACCATGAACATCAATTCTCGTGATGCAAAAGGATTGGCAGAACACTTCATTGTAATCAACAGGGAAGTAGCCGCTTATGTTGCATTGATAATGCAAGCCAAGAGAGCAGGCAAGGAGAGTGGTCAGGTGGATGTTGATTTTGAAAGACAGGTTCGTACAAATTGGCAGCGAAAACATGGTAAACAGTTCGCTTTCGAAAGTTGTTATCATATTTTGAAGGTGTTGAACAAATATAATCCAGATTTCTTATCAACTAATCAACAAGTACCTGAAAGGTCACCATATAATTCTTCTCCCTCAACACCAAATTCTTCACCATTTTCACCAGGTCCATCAAATTCTTCACCAGATACTGCAAGAAACCCAAATGGTAACTTAGTTTTTAATAATTATGATGATGGTAAGAGAAAACTGTCAGGGAGGAACAATGCAAGACTAGCTAGAAAATTAGCTCAAGAAAGAAGGAGTTCCGGTGGATTTAACATGGCGGAGTTTATGGAACATCAAAAGACCGTCGAGAAGCAAAGAGCAGTTGATAGGAAATTTCAAAACAGGGAGAGTAAAAAAAGTCGTATTTCTCAAGAAAAATTTGGGTTTGACTATGATAAGCATAACATTCTTCAAGCTAACACTTCAATTATGAACGCCCAACAAAAACATGTGTGGCAAATTGAATTTGACAGGATTCAGATTGAACAAAAAGCTAGATTTACTAACAACAATGGTGATGATGATGAGGATGGAACTGATGATGAGTTTGATGTAGTAGTTCCTCTAGATGATTGATGTATTAAATATGTTGTTGTTGCATTCTACTTAATATTAGTTTGAAATGAAAAGTTGTTTAATTTGAAATGTTGTTGCTCATTAACTTAAGTATATATTGCTCATTAACTTAAATAAAAATACATAACTTAAATTAAAATACAGATAACTCATTGTCTTCCATGCTCTGCCCAAAGATTCAATCTCAGATCTTCTCTTAAACTGTCATATAAATTTCGGTTCTGAATGTAATTAGACATTTGAGCATAATTCCTTGCAGGGACGCCTCTTGCTGGTTGAATCTCCGTCCTCAAATCTTCATCTTCATAGTTAGTCCACTCCGGATCACGACGGGTTTCCTGAATTACCATGTTATGAAGAATTATGCAAGTGAGCATAGTTTTGTGCATTTCACGAGGACTCAACCCACGATATGGGCCACAAATGATAGCGAACTTCCTCATTAAAATTCCAAAAACGCGTTCCACATCCTTCCTCGCTCCCATCTGGGCATCGTTAAAATGCCGGTAGGCAGGAGGCTGACGGTAGCATTGAACCAAGGTGGGCCATTTTGGGTAGATACCATCCGCAAGATAATAGCCATGAGTGTACTGGTGGCCGTTGATCATGAAACGGACTTGAGGACAAATTCCATGCTTCAAATCTTCAAACAGGGACGACTTGTGCAAAACATTGATATCATTTTGTGAACCCGGAAGACCAAAAAAGGCGTGCCATATCCAACAATCATAAGAAGCAGCAGCTTCAAGGATAACTGTTGGTTTTGGATAATGACCCTTATATTGACCGGCCTAATAAACAGGGAATCCTTGTCATACCCAATGCATACAATCGAGACTACCTAGCATTCCTGGGAATCCCCTTTCCTTATTTTCCCTCAATATTTGTCTAACATCTTCCTCGGTTGGTTTTCGTAAATATGTTGGACCAAAATGATTAATCATTACTTCACAAAATAATGAAAGGTAAGTGAATGAAGTTGTTTTACCCATACGAAGGTACTCATCGTTCGCATCCGCTGGTCTGCCATAACCTAGAATCCTTAAAGCCGAAGTAACTTTTTGTTCAGGACTATGACCTCTAATATTCAGTGCATCAAACTGATAATTAAATTGAGGTTCTACTTGGCAAAGCTCTGCAATAATCTTTCTCACCAGATGCCGAGGCATACGGAATCGACCTTGGAAATCTCGATTAGAGTACACACAATTGGGAAGAAAATAATCGTGCATCAGCTTCTGATGGTAAAATTCCCTCCCTCGATACGTATATCTTCTTGAGAATACTTCTTGTGGCTCTGGAACTCTAGGTATTTGGCCCGTATGTACAACCATCAAAGTGTCAATTAGTTTATTATCTTCAGCTTCCTCATCATCAAGTTCTTGCAACCTCCTTCGATGCATTTCTTGTTGTAATCTAAATCGATTCATAATAACATTCCTCTCTTTATTGGATCTCGCCATTGATGATTATGAAATTTAAAATGAAAATAGAGATAGATAAATTAATGAAATATAGG
This sequence comes from Papaver atlanticum, assembly GCA_023531105.1. Taxonomy (NCBI): domain Eukaryota; kingdom Viridiplantae; phylum Streptophyta; class Magnoliopsida; order Ranunculales; family Papaveraceae; genus Papaver; species Papaver atlanticum. The sequence continues at coordinate 3,511,928 of JAJJMB010005149.1, read as the reverse complement.
TTGAAGTAGGTGTGAGTATCTTGGAGAAATACGAGGGCGTATATATAGGAACCAGTAGGGGGGAAATAGCCGTTGCAAAATATCTAGTGGTCGATAATATTAATATCACCAGCGGTACTATTTAACTCGCTCGATTTTATGTTTATCGCCAGCGATAATCATAATATCGCCAACGTTATTCATAATATCGCTCGCTAGAAGGTCTATCGCTTATTGGTTTTCCCATAGTGGCGCAATTGGTTTGCCATGCCACCTGGTATGCCATGCAGCTTTTTTTTGGCATGTGCATAGGAATAGGCCTCAGAAAAAGAAAATAATATGCACATAATACCATACTGGAATTTAAAGTTTTATCAATTTTGACACGGTTCTCATGGAATGTAAGCAAAACAACAGCACTTTTTGAGAAATGGTCTTATGTGGGCTTGTAGAGTAAGATTGCACAGAGCTAGAGCAATATCGGAAACTATATATCTTAAATGCAAAGGAAACCACCCCCTGTTATTATTTCTAATTGATAAAGAATTTGATGCTAACATTTCGATCTCATATAACATTTGTAAGTAACTTACCATGTCCCCAAGGCTATTAAATTATGGGTTAAAAGTTATATTATAAGAAAATTCTCTTATAGAACTACTTGGACTCTTAACAACAAGAATTTTGTAATTGTAAGTGAAAAGATGAGGGTACCCAAATACACCATAATCTTTTGTTTATCTACCTATAAGTCCTATACCGAATGTGATCGTCTATAGACAGAGTTGAGATAATATGACAATTCGGTTCACATTTCGTGTGATCGTCTTGGATACGGGATCGAGACAATACAACAACAAGATCACTAGTGTGATTGACTATGGATACAAGATCGAGACAATACGACAACAAAGTGTGTACTTGATAATAGGTTCGGAAATAACCGAAACTCTATAGGATCAATATCAGGTATTACGGAGTTAACGTACTTGTGTATTTTACTTAATTATAATAACAATTATAATGCGAAAAACAAAGTAAAAGACACAGCAAGATTTTGTTAACGAGGAATCTGCAAATGCAGAAAAATCCCGAGACCTAGTTTAGTTTCGAATACTCTTAGAATTAAGTCGTTATACAAAATCTAATACCAACTTCGTATAGTTGAGACCAAGCATACTACCCCTAGCTACTTAGTTCCCTCAGTATTCATGCGCCTTCGACTTCTAGAGTCACGCACGTGAATAACAAGTTCTTTGGATCGTATTCCAAACAGCAAAGGAATAATCTGTTTGGTAACCACTCTAATCAATCTTGCTAGAAGATATGTGAGTTGTTGACAAAGGCTCTTATGTTTAATCTAATAAACTCCTTTGTCTGGTTTGACCAATTTATCCAATGACTACCAAAATAATCAAGTTAAGATTCGCACTCAATCGATATAGATCTCAAAGAGAAACTATAGAGAGTTGTCGATCTCACGCAACTAATCAATCAAGTCTATCAAAGATAAACCGATTCTAGTTGGATCCCAGCCGATCAAGGTTTGTGCACTAAATCCACAAGATACGAAAACTAATAAGAATTCTTCTTCGTCTTCAAATCTTCTATCGCCTTCAAATACCTGCACAACAACACTTGAATCCTCTTGTGATCAATCACACACATAACGAAGTCTATTAACAATGGATTATCACAAGATATCTTTAGATCTAACAACAGTTCTAAAGATCCTGTCGATACTTTGATCTAGTCTGAGTGAATCTTATATCAGAAGAGAAGATTCTCGAGAATAAACAAACTAGGTGCAATCAAAGTTTCAACAACCGTTAGTCAATCAAATCAAATCAAAAACTAATAACACTGCAATTATTTAGTTTCCCACCAACGGTACTCGTAGAGCTTCTTGATCCCACAGAAGTCTTTAAACGAGCGGTCGTAAGAGATTTCACCTAATTAGGATACTTTCCTCTTCGAATAGGCGGCTCCACCATAAACAACAAGAAATGAAGTTTTCCTGGCTCTTAGGATAGTTTTTTAGAAATGCAAACTCAGGTATTTATAGACCAAGGTTGTTTGGATACCAAGGAATTTCCAAAACCGAAAATATTCTTAAGATATGCAATGAATTCCCAAATTCGGTTTTCCTAATTCCAATAAATGTTGTCTAATATTTTTTCCGAAATCTCTCATAAAAAATCTCCAATTAGTAAATGTACATTACTAATTTTTATTCTCTAGAGCTATGCATTAATTGCTGGTAATTAAAGCATATAAAACCAAAAAAATATTAATTAAAAGATTCTTAAATTATTTCGGCACAGGATCACCTTGAGTACCAAGGAATATCTTTGAACAATAAATGATAAGAGTTAATGCTCAAGTTCAAAGTATGTTGACATCTTTACACAACAAATCCTAATTCTGAAACTACACAAGTTCATGAAGAAAATATGTAATTCATGGAAAAACGGATTTGCATCTTGGAATCGATTCTACCACACTTCCAAACAAGTTTAAAATTGGTTTTACAAAAATTCCAAGACTACTATGTGATCGGTCATACCAAGTCACAATGGTTAGTTGTGATCGGTCTTACCAAGTCACATACATAGGTTCAGATCGGTTCTACCTAGACATGGTACCTACTTGTGATCGGTCATATTAGTCACTAGGATCGGTCATGCCGATTACAAGGATCGGTCACACAACCTCTTATGATCGGTCACACCAATTACAAGGATCGATCATACCATCTCATGGTGATTACTTAGGATCGGTTACACCAATTACTAGAACCGGTCATACCAAATCATAAGTCTAGGTATTGTGATCGGTTATACCAAGATACATAATCCTGAGTTAAGATCTGTTCTACCAACTCACACATATTGGTCATCCAAAGAATATGCAATGAATAGCCGGACCAATATTCCTATTGATTTCCCTTTCAAGTCATGAAACAAGTTCACGAACCTACTTCCTTTAAGAAAATGTAAAACATTATCTTCACCATAAACCCATACAGATAATCATAAAACTATATACAAGATTACGTCGATGTCATATCTACGAAGTTCAAAAGATAAGCGTTATACTTCGTAATGTAATTCCTTAATACTTTGACCATACTATTATGATCATGTCTATCCACTAGAGTATTTATTTATATACAGCTTCGCATGTTATATTTTTCAATATAGCACGACTTGAAAGATACGTTAGGAATGGAAACAAGTTCAAGTCAATATTACTAACCTCAAGTGGAAGGATGGTGTCTTCGTTGTAGTTGTTACTTCTTCTCATTCTTCAGGTCTTCGGAGTAATACTTGTATGTCTCAACATTCCCAGAATTTATAGTCTAACCTAAACGAGGTTGAATCTAGTATTTAATCAAGCGACTTTAGATGAGTTTTAATACTAAAACATGACAACTAAACTTGACATACCAACGTTTGGTGGGTTCAACCGATCTATGCTCTAACAGATATAATTAGAATTTGATTAATTCTCTAAAAACACTAGACTTATTTGATCACATGTTTGTGACTCAGAGTTAATGTCTTATATGTTCATGAAAATGAAGATTAAGCTTTTAAGTTCAAACCGGCTAGTTTCGGCTAAATCATGTTGAACATAGTATTTGTACACGGTTCGGTTACGGTTTTACCTAACCATGGTGTATATCTTTTTTATGTGAATGAGATTCAAAGATTCATCTAACGGTGGATATCGTTTGCTTGGTTCCAAAGCTATCTTAGCTTAAACCTAAAATAACCTATGCTTTGAATGTCTATAAAAGGGGAACTTCAAGCAACTGGGATCTTTGAATCCCGACACTACTTTTTAGTGTGTCCTAGTTGTATCTAGAGTCATCCTATTAATAACCCTTTTAGGGTTTAGCGACTACAAACTCTTCATAGGGATTCGTAAAGCCAGGTTTAATTATATTTCCTTGATAACTCGTGTATCCTGATCTTGTTCGATTGTTGATTTATCACTTGAACAAGATAGATATAAATCACAAAGTTCTCTTCGTCTCAAACTTTGTGATTCCATAAGTTTCATACTTGTGAGGTGAATAATAATCTAGGATGCACTTCAGGTTGCATAATTACGGATTTTGAGGTTAGCTAGACTTTGTCTATTGTTATAGATTTCCACACCTTTGATCAAGTTATTTGATTGTAAAAGGAAATCATATATAGGCTTAATCTGTGGGAGTCAGATTTGGTTTAAAGTCTTCAATTGAGTTGAAGCAACTCTTAGTTGGTGTGACGTCAGCTAATGGAATCAATTATGCGGAGTCCTGCTGGGATTCAAGAGCCGTAAGGAGCGCGACTGTACCTTAATTGGTGGGATACCTTTTAGGGCTCAACTACATTCCAGTCAGATGTTAATTGGTAGTAGGCTAGTGTCTGTAGCGGCTTAATACAGTTTGGTGTTCAATCTGGACTAGGTCCTGAGATTTTTCTGCATTTGCGGTTTCCTCGTTAACAAAACTTCTGGTGTCTATGTTATTTCTTTTTACGCATTATATTGTTTATCTTTATAATTGAAATATCACAGGTTATGCGTTAATCAATCATAGTAGATACATCCGACCTAGTTTATTGGATATAACTTGATTGATTCTTGGACATTGTTCTTTGGTACCGTCCAAGTAATCTCTTTGTGATTAGGTTCACGGATTTGATTCTGTAAACGTCCTAATCGCAAGAGAGAGAGAAAGATATATAACTCTAGATATTATTCCTTGATTGAGTTTAACTCTCGGAGTTGTATTGAGTTTGTCAATATAACCTAAGAAAAAAGTGGTGGTGTATTTTGGTACCCCCGCGTTTTCACACCAACTTTCCTGTATTTCTGTAACTCAGATATTTATGGTTTGCGAAATGGTTCGCCAACTTACCCTGAGTAGAAATATCAATAAGTTCATATTTCTCTCTTATGATGGTTGAAACATTCCCAAGTGATACAATCATTTGCATGGGCAATCTTCTATTGATCCACAAATTAATTCATATAACTAATATTATTAAGAACCGTTGAACATCTTATTTGCTAAATCATATTTTGAGATTTTTCACAAGACAAGATTGACTCGAAACTTCTTATTTGTAATTATACCAAGTCATATGACATAGTCTCAATAGATAAAAGGATGGTATGGCGGGTAAAATAGAATGGTTCAGTCTTCACATACCTGATACAGAAGTTCTCCAAAATGTCTCTGTCGAGCTTCAGCCTTCAAGGGTGCTCTTACTCAACTACAATTATAACCTAGTCCGAGACTTGACTTAGTAGACTAAAAATCAAGATATAGTTTTGATTACCTAACATTGACAACAAGCTTGTGATAACAAAACTTGTGGGTTCAACCGAGCAATGCTCTAACAATGTGTTTGGATTGTTAACTTGATAATTTGTTTCATGATTGAGTCATAAAAAGGGAACTTAGTGGGGATATTGATCAAATAATATAAAAAGAATCTTAGTGGGGATATTGATCAAGTAATGTGTTTAATATTGATTGAATTCTGGTTCGATTCGAGTTTATGTTTGATCATTAATTCGTTAATTAGGTTTGGAATTAAATACGATTATGTAAAGTTGGGGATAAGTTTTAACATATTTGATTTTCCTGATTATGGTGGTGGTGGTTGTGGAGGAGGGAATGAGTGGAAGTTGTTCTCGTGAAGATTGTGTGGATATAAAATACCAAGCTTAGTCATTTAGTCATCCCAAGATGTAGAATGATGATGGGATTTTAATTATAAACCGCAAGCACACGACTATCGATTGGATAATATGCAAAATACGGGATCGTTCCACGGGGACTAAAATATTATTATCTCTAATTTAGAATTAAATTATAATCTAAGAATAATAAAAGAAGAACTATTAATAAAAATAATAAAAATAAATAAACTAGTGAAGAAAATAATACTATGGTTCTGGATTACACCAAATTAATCATGTAAAATACTCATTTCATGTCTAAAAAATATTTATATTATCACTCAAGACAGTATCGCAATCAATCTCATGTCTCGGAAAATGTTGCAATTAAAATAAATATACAACTTTTGTTGTAAACCCAAAATTGTATAATTTCATTCACTTATAAAATATTAATAGCCGAAGACTATCCAAAATGGTTAAAGAACGAAGCTTTTTAAAAGAGAAAATAATAAAACAGTTTAATCCAAAAAAATATTTTATTAGATAATACCTGAGTTTCTTACATAGTAGAATTGGCTTCCTCCTCCGCCCTAGCGGAGAAATTGCTCCAATATAAAACGTAAAATAAGAAGAAAAAAATAAAAGTAAAACTCCTAGACTACTTGCTCTCATGAACTATAAAATTGAACTCCTTTTTCAACCTGCTTCTTCCTTTATTTATATGCACACTATTCACTTCAACATCTTCATATCACTAATGTGGCATATTACACCATGCATATATGTAAGAAAATATTCCTCATACGGTAAGCGTGTATATTTCTTAACTAAATGGTATCCACACTTCTACACACGCCATGTCGCACTTCTACACACGCGGCGGCATGCTTACCACACTCCCATATAATTGGACCAATGAAATAATTATCCATATTTTTTCCTTACAGGCCTAGCCCATTAAATCGTAAATCACTTTATTTCCTCCATCTTACGAGCAGAATTCCACAATTTAGTCCATCGAGCTTTATTTCCTAAAATATGCAAAAATAACCAAAATTATCAAATATGTACAAAATGGATAACTAATAAATACAAATTTGAGTAGTAAATATGTAAGAATTAAGCACTTATCACACCCCCAAACCAACATTTATCTAGTCCTCGAGCAAAACTAAAAGTAAAAATCTTAAATTACTATCACAAGAATCGCGATTCTATTTAGCGTGTGTGACAAGCCTTGAAACCCTTAGGTGGCCCTAGTGGCCAGGTTTTATCTCGGGAGGATTTACAAGAGGTGTACCCACAAAACTTAACTAGTCACAGGTATCCAAAGAGCTATGAGGAAATAAATTTTCTCAACCTGTCGCCAAGTAATTAGAGTGCAAGGAAAAAAAATATATCAATGCATTCGCTAAACAGCGGGAGAGGTCCGTTAAACAACTGGAAGAGAGAGATCCCTTAGACAACTGGATCAACACGAGAAAGATTTTACTGCTTAACAACGGAGAGATGTCCACTCCACAGCGACATTAACATCAGGAGAAAGATCCGCTCAACAGCTGGTCTTATCCACTCAACTTAGGATAGAGAGAGAGTATATGTGACGAGTTGAACCAGTGCCGGATAGATTTTACGCCAGATGGAAAGCGGACTAACAGAGCAACCAATATGCATTTCTTCTCCTCGACTTTCTCATAGTGCCCAATCGTCACCTTCGGCTTCTGTTAGAGCATTGCTCGGTCAAACTCACAAGTGTTGCGATATCAAGCTTGTTGTAAAATTTAGTTGTCAAAGCTATATCTTGATTTATAGTCTACAATTAGTTAAGTCTCGGTCTAGGATAGTGGTAGTTGAGAAACCAACCAGTCATCATTTGCGTTCTACCGTTTGAAGGCGATGATTAACCGAAGCTTCTGGAGAACTTCATCAACAAAAGGTAAGTGAAGACTAAACCACTTATTACTCAAGTTATATTCACTTTTCTATCCTTGAGACATTTGTCGCATAACTAATTAGACACGCTTGCATGGACAAGAATTTCGAGTCGAGAACTAATTATTTAGTTTACGAATTTCTCAAAATATAATGACTAACCTTAATGAACATTTGTTCATACTTGATCAATTTCGGTGGAGAACAATTTATTGTTCGGAACCAAATCATGATTCAAGTTTGTCATTAGAAAATAGCATGGAACAGTGATATGTGTCATTGATGTTATTCGGGAATGTTTCGAATTGATTTGGAGAAATATAAAACTGCGATATTCAGAATACAAGACAGTGTTATCAGTCTTACAAACTGAGAAAACTGTTATTTGTCTGACGCCGTATTACATGTACTTGTACACGTAGAGGAGTAGTTATATATCGACTTTCATATTTGTGTGATACGCATATTCGTATGCACATCATGGGAAAATTTGTGTGTTTCGTGATCCGGATAGGTATGTATATTCGTATACAAACCATTTTGGAACTGTGGTAAGGTAACCAGGTTTAAGTATTCAAACCTATATGCAACCATTACAGTTCTATGTTCTAGAATCAGTTAGTACCCAAACCGGTACGCAAACTGAAAAGGTGTTGTGAACTCCAGAACCAGTAAAATATTAAGTTTACAAACCAGTTTGCAAACTGAAAAAGTTATGTCAACTCCGAAACTCAGTTTTCCACCAAAGTTTGCAAACCAGTACGTGAATTGAAAAAGTTCTGTCAACTGCGGAACTCGGTTTTGCTTATTAGTTTGCAAACCGGTCTGCGTACCATGACTCAGCCGATTCACGAACGACTCATGTATTTGTACTTTGTGCATTTACCAACTATGTCGATTATGATTCAATTGCGATTAAATTATTTCTTTGAGGTAATTTGCATTTGATCAATTCTCTATAAATACACTAGACTTATTTGATCACATGATTGTAACTCAAGATCAATGTCTTTGTGTTCATAAAAATGAGTGTTAAGCTTTTAAGTTCAAATCGGAAAGTTTCGCCTAACCATGTTGGACATAGTCTTTATACACGGTTCGGTTAAGGTTTACCTAACCAAAGTGTATATCTTGTTTATATGAATAAGATTCAAAATTTTCATCTGACGATGAATATTGTTTGCTTGGTTCCAAATCCATCATAGCATAAACCTAAAGCAACTTATGATTTGAATGTTTATATAAGGGGAACTCTTGGAAACTAGGATCTTTGAATCCTTACATTACTTTTTGGTGTGTCCTAGTTGTATCTAGAGTCGTCCTCTCTAGAAACCCTTTTAGAGTTTAGCGACTATCAAAGAATTCATTGGGATTGTGAAACCAGGTCAAGTTATCTTTTATCTTGATAACTTGAGTATCCTGATCTTTTTGGATTGTTGATTTATCACTTGAACAAGATAGACAGAAATCACAAAGTTCTATTCGTCTCAAACTTTGTGATTCCGCAAGTTTTATACTTGTGAGGTGAATAATAATCTAGACTGCACTTTGGGTTGCATAAGTCTTGATTTTGAGGATAGCTAGACTTCTGTCAAATTGCTATCAATTTTCATCGCCTTGCTCCTACTTTTGATGTGATCATCCATTTCGATCGTAAATCAGGAAATCAAGGCTTAATCAGTGGGAGGCAGATTTGGTTTAAAGTCTTCAATTGAGTTAAAGCTGTTAGAGCACTGCTCGGTCGAACTCGCAAGCGTTGTTATCTCAAGCATTTTTTTTCAAGTTTAGGTGATCAAAACTATAAGTCTTGATTTCTAGTCTACTTATAGCTATGTCTCGGATTAGGATAGAATGTGTAGGTTAGCTTTAGACTTCACGTCGTTCATCGATTGAAGATGAAGATCTACTGAGGGGAGCTTGGAGGAACTTCATCAACAAAAGGTATGTGGAGACTAAAACTTATCTATCACTTAGAAGTCTATTCTATTCTATCTCCTACTGAGACTAAGTCGTATATCTATATAGACTTTTATATTATACACATTTGATATTTCGAGCCGAGTTTATCTCGCTTATCTATTTCTCAAAATACGAGTCGGAAGCTTTCTGCTTTAACTACGTTCATCATTATTCTTGACGAGTTTAGTTGGAAACAATTTATTTGTTGGAAACTAAATAATAAGTCAAAAGATGATCATGTGAAAATTGCCTTGAAACATATTACATGATTTGTGTGCGACTGTCATTTGATGTCGACTCGGAAAGTTTCGTATTGATCATTCGATCACTTGAAAATTACTTATAAGCTAATAGTTTGTGTGAGACAGCTATTGTCGTCTTCTAAGGATGTTTCAATGATTGAAATGGAAGTTTAGAACAATTAACCTTTGTCTGGATACAACCCAGTATGCATACCAGTATGCAAACTGTTTTGGTATGATTCAGGTCCGGAAACCTTGTTTGCATACCAGTATGCGAATGGTTTTAACTTTTAAAGTCCGGGAACCAAGTTTGCATACCAGTTTGTGAACGGTTCTACCTGAGTTAGGTCCGGGATGGCAGTTTGCGTACCATTTGCAAACGGCTGGACAAGACCGAAGTCCGGAACTATAGTTTGCGTACCAGTTTGCAAACTTAGTGGTTAAAGTTCTAAAATCGGATTAAGTATGTTTTCATACTCATGAACAAATACATTAATAAATTAAGGAATGAAATCTTTGCAAACCGTGGCTTAATGTTCATGAATTGATTTCGTTATAAGTACTTTGTACAATTACGAATCAATCCGATTTGGTTTCAATTGTTTCTTATATACTTCTATGAGATATATACAATTTAACAATTCTATGAGTAACACAATTAGATTCATTTGATTATCTTTCATGATTGATTGATCATCATATTTGATCTAGAAGTGTTAGATTAATGTGGTTAATACAAAACTGTGCATATGGCTAACTTCGGTTAACTATTTGAGCCAACTCAATATACACGTTTAGGTACGGTTACTCATATCTAAATAAAGGTATATTTCATTTGTGTGTAATAAGCTAAGACCATCTAACGGTGGAGATATATTTCTTTGGTTTTAAGCAAACTTAGCTTGAATCTTAAATCAAGCTAACTTAGCTTTGATTGTAAGCAAACCCTTATCTGAAAGACTATATAAGGGAGAACTCTAGCAACTGGAAAACCTAATCCCGATACTTTCCTTTGTCCTAGTTGCGACTAGAGTCGATTCTCCTTTAACCTTGGTTTTTCCAAAACCATTATAGGTTAACGACTTGAAGACTTCATTTGGGATTTGTGAAGCCAGACCCAACTATTTTCTCTGTAGTTGTGTGTTCTGATCTTACTTGTTCTATCATATTGAGTACTATCTTCTCTAAGATTTGCTCGAGATTTATCTTTGATAGGTAAGATATAAAAAGTAATCACAAAGATCTTCATCTCATTCTTTGTGATTCCACAATAACTTATTCTACTACCATATAGTTAAGTTATTATAAGGCGATTGATATTTCTAGGTTGTTCTTCGGGAATATAAGACCGGATTATCAATTGGTTCTTGTTCACCTTGATTTATCAAAAGACAGAACAAAAACTTCATAGGTACTTCTGTGGGAGACAGATTTATCATCAGAATAGACTTATCTGTGGGAGACAGATTTGTTTATAAGTCTTCGACTTTGGGTCGTAGCAACTCTTAGTTGTGGGTGAGATCAGCTAAGGGAATCAAGTGCGTAGAGTCCTACTGGGATTCAGAGGCGTTAGGAACGCGACTGTACCTTAATCGGTGTGAGACTTGGTTAGGGCTCAACTACATTCCAGTCCGAAGTTAACTTGTAGTAGGCTAGTGTCTGTAGCGGCTTAATACAGTGTGGTGTTCAAATCCGGACTAGGTCCTGGGGTTTTTCTGCATTTGTGGTTTCCTCGTTAACAAAATTTATGGTGTTTGTGTTATCTCTTTTCCGCATTATATTTTATATATAATTGAAATATCACAGGTTGTGCAGTAGTTCAATCAATTGATAAATCCGACCTTTGGTTGTTGGATAGAAATTGATTGACGCTTGGACATTGGTTTGACTCTTGGACATTGGTTTTTGATACCGTCCAAGTTATTCTCATACCAATCAGTTCACGGATTCCATCATGTTGATTTACTGATTGATTTGAGAAAGAGATATAACTCTTGGATATCTTTCCTTGATTGAGTCTTACAGTCTAGTTGATTCTCTTAGAATTATATTGGACTTATTCCATACAAATTACCGAACGAAATATTGGGTGTGGTTGTTAGACCCCCGCTTTTTCAAAAGAAACTCTTAGTTGGTGTGACGTCATCTAAGGGAATCAATTGCGCGGAGTCCTACTGGGATTCAAGAGGCGTAAGGAGCACGACTGTACCTTAATCGGTAGGATACCTTTTAAGGCTCAACTACATTCCAGATTGAAGTTAATTGGTAGTAGGCTAGTGTCTGTAGCAACTTAATATAGTTTGGTGTTCAATCTGGACTAGGTCCCGAGGTTTTTCTGCATTTGGGGTTTCCTCGTTAACAAAATTTCTAGTGTTTGTGTTATTTATTTTTACGCATTATATTGTCTATCTTTATAATTGAAATATCACAGGTTGTGCGTTGATCAATCACAGTAGTAAGTTCGACCTAGTTTGTTGGATAAGACTCTATTGATCCTTAGATATTGGTATTTGGTACCGTCCAAGAACTCTCTTTGTAATTTGGTTCACGGATTCAATTCCGGCGATGTTCTAATCATAAGAGAGATAGAGATATAACTCTAGACACTTTCCTTGATTGAGTTTTAACTCTAGGAGTTGTGTTGAGTTTGTCCATACAGATTGCCTACGAAAAAGTTGGTGGTGTATTTTGGTACCCCCAGTGTTTTCAGCTTCAACTGTTGATGATAAACTCTTGAACTTCATAGAATTTTGACATTATATTAACTTTTCTCATCAATTTCTTCTTGCTCAAAACTTCTTTATAGATTTTTCTTCCCCATAGCTTAAATGTTTTTTTTATATATTATTTTTCTTCTTCTTTTTTTTTCCCGGCATTTTGGCGCTTTTTATTATTGTAAAATATGCATGAGGGCGGATTCGAACGCGTGACAGTAAACTCGTTATCGTCGACCTTAACCAACTGTACTGACTTCAGCTGTACAGTAATTACAAAACTTATATTAACATGGCCATGAGAGAAGGACTTTACTACTTGAATCTTCACAACTTGTAATGTCTTGGAGTCATAAAATTCAACAACTTACATCGTTTGATTTTCTTCGCTCTAACTCTTCAACTTTGATTATAAATTTTGCTCTTCCTTGTATTGTTTCTTATAAACCTTGAATGTCTTCATAGATTTTGATGATGCTTCACTTGTTGATGATGATAAGGTTCTCTTGAGAGACAAACGCATTCCAGTAATTAAGACTACATGGTGAGGTTGCTCTGTCTTTCTGGCATTTTCTTAAAGAATAATTACCTCTCCAACATGGATGGTTAGGTCCACCACGACCCCCTCAAAGGTTATTTTCCTCCCCAGAATGCCAATTTCTCTATAGTCTCTCAAGAGTGTCAAATTCTTTACTGCCTCTCGATAATGTCAAATTCTCTAGCAATTCTAATTTCCATCTTTTCGGTGAGAAAAAGTATGTAAACTTAGCTAAACGAATATTATGCGACTATAAAAAAAAATATTACTTACCCCCAAACTTAAATCTAACATTGTCCTCAATGTTTCAAATTAAAGTGCAATACCAAAAATATAAGTAACAAGAGGAATAAAGAGGTAAGTCAGAAAAGATAATACCTGGGTGAAGCGTAACAATCCTTCGCAGGAGAATAAGACAGAAAATAAAAACAAAAACTTACTAATGTACAACAACAATTGGGTCCTCCAGAGGGACTTCATCAGCATCGCCAAAAGTTGGTGGTGTATTTTGGTACCCCCAGTGTTTTCAATTGGTATCAGTGCAGGCAAACACGTTAAGACCTTATAAATCTGTGTATGAAGCAGTCTGACTATATGGATAGGAGTGCAATCTCGATAAATGTACCGCCAGAGTTTGATGGCTCAAATTACGTATGGTGGAAAATTGCTATGCGTTCTTTTTACAAGCCCGTGACTTTGAGACATGAAAACTTGTAGTTATTAGGTACAACGCGCCGACAGTTGTTAGAGATGGAAATACTATTGCGAAGCCATTAGGAGAATATAGTGAACCCGAGATAAGTGTCGCAAAGCATAATTCTGATCGGTTAAACGCTATTATCCATGCCATAAGCCCAAATCTTAAGCACCATATGACTTCGTGCACTAAATCTAAAGATGCTTGGGATATCTTAGAAACCGTATTTGAAGGAGATACCTCAGAGAAAGATGCTAGGCTTCAAAACCTAACTTTTGACTGGGAAAACATCTGTATGTCTGCTGAAGATTCATTTAAAAAATTTAATCAAAAGGTGTCTAGTATTGTTAATGCTTGTTATGCATTAGGGAAGACTATCTTCCAAAAGAACATTGTAATGAAAATTCTCCGATCTTTACCAGCAAGATACGAGTCTAAGAAACATGCCACATGGAAGGAAATAACCTTGATACAATTTCTAGAAACAGTCTTGTTGGAAAGTTAAAGATCTTTGATCTAGAACACAAAAGAGACTGTCATTACATTTCAAATGTGGGAATAAATTTTAATGAAAAATCTCTATGTCCTGAAAAAATTGATGAAAAAGATGAGAATATCCTTAATCGAACTCCGTCACTGTTTATACAACAGATGAAAAAAACTCTTAGACAAAGAAAAATGAAAAATCATCAATCAAGAATAAGGATAAAAGGGTTCAGATAGACAAAGATGCCACAGTATGTTCCAAGTGTCTTGGTCATGGTCATCATATATCCATGTGTCCCAACAAGGACTATTGTGAGAAAACTAAAGCTTGGATGGCAACCTTAGACTATGGTCCCGAGGATGAATCACCCAATGCATTTCTTCTCACATATGTTGATAATGAACAAGCTCATGATTCAAACGATTTGAGTAAATCCACATTTAAAAATGCACCTTTCACAAAAGAAAGAATCGATCTCTTGAATGAGAAAATTCGTTCAGTGAAGGCTAAATTTCAACAAAAAAGGAATATGTGGACTAAAAGAATTGGGAATCTAGAATATGAACTAGAAAAATTGAAATAGAAACAAAGATGCTCATGTCATTTGGTGGAATCAACTGTTCGTAAAAAGAAGAAACGGTCTCGACCGAAAAACTCTTGTAAGAACAGCAAGTACCACTCTCCTCATGATATCTTGAATAACTCCCCCACACTTAAACAAGAAAAGTTTAAGACTAGGATTAAGAAGATGATATGCGAACCTCTAAGGGTCCTGAATGAAAATCATACTTATCCAAGGGATAAAACTGTTATAAAGTCTAACTCCTCTACGACTATATTATTTCAGAAACAGGAGAAAATCCACAAAAGGGAGATGTTTGAACTCCCAAGAGAAGTGAACAGTGAGATTCACAGACTACGAGGAACAATCAACATGTTTAAATGGAAATTCCTTGAGGCAAAGGTAACAGACTCACTTCCTGTCTCTCAAACCCTTGTCAATGTAAGTAGAAGATCTAAACTAAATAAATTTGTTCCCAAAAAGCCATTTGATCCTTCATAATGTGGAGGAAGTTGACATATGCATAATTCTCTAGTTGGTTCTTATCCTTCCCTTTGATGAGAATTAAAACTAAAAAGGGAATAAGTGTCAAATTCTTTATGATCGGCGGGTATAATAATAAATTGTAAATGGTAGAGTTTCACTCCCTAAAACAATCTATGACATAACAAGTCTGATACTCTTTGTGCTCTAAATTTATTTATCGATCTAAGTAAGAAAATTGTTATTACAAATAATTATTTATCCTTCATGATCATGAGAGGTTAACAAACTTGTGTGAAATATCTTATTTATAGGGTAAAGGCTGTAATAGGAATTTATCAGCAAATTCAAAGATATATCGAATTTATCTAAGTTCGGTAACCTGGCGTGCAAAAAGTTATTTCTTTTTTAGAAACCATTTTAGGTTCGGGAATACCTCATGTATTCTTCAAGCTTCTCAAGCAAGGAGGATGAAGTCTGGACTGTGCAACTTCCAACAAGGAAAATCAGGTTTGAATAATCTGAAAGTAATTCCCGTCAATACAAGGGTGAAACTACTCCTTGTGACAATCAACGTGGATCTCAACTTGATGAGTTATTTTTTAAATTGAATCTTATTCTAGAACAAGTTCAAGCACTATGCTCTGATCTACAAGCCTCCACAAAAAGGCTTGAAAAGAAAATAGAACTAGTTGAATCCAGATTGGATATTATTGAAGAGGAACTTGATGACTACAAAAACTATGAAAATAGTCTGGGAATCTCAGAGTAAAACTCTTCTAGATCATAGCAAAAATTGTGATTACACATAGCTAATTCCAACGTTTTTCATCTTGCGTTTTTTTAGATTTATTTATTTAAATTCTAGAGTTGTTGGAAGATGAACTTGTAGTATGTAATCATTATCGGTTTAATTATTACAAAATTCTTATGAAATATTTGTGCCTTTACGTTCTCGTGAATCGAGCTGATATTTCATATATGCTCAGAAGTTAAATCTATTATGTTTTTATAAACAGAAAATAAAACAAACTCTTTGAGATTTTTCTCGCAGTATTGATGTTCTTGTGATCACACTTTCGTGTTTTTTCTGCTTGACACACTCCATAACATTTTCTTATGTTGAGTAAAATCGAGTTAAAATGTCTCTTTGTTCTTAACTGAACTTGAGATTAATTTATGTCGATACTATGGATACAAATTCTTGTGATTTGTTAATGTCCGCCAAAATCCTTCTTTTTCACAAAAGCAAGGTCACTCATGTTGTTCACTTGGGAATGACATTTAATGGGGGAGAGTTCTTGACTGATTTTTTTCCCCCGAAGAGAAGGTTATATTAAAAAGAGAAAATAAAAACCAAGGATCAAACCAAGGTTATTACAGAGAAAGTTACATACACATTAGAGCGTCCCAATTACTCCAAATTAAACTAGGATCAACATACTTAAAACTATCGTTGTCGCAAGACCATAAGACTAGCAATTGCTTAACCAAATCGATATTTTATTGCACACTCTTTTGTCGACCTACAAAAACTCCTGCATTCCTATCCTTCCATAAAATCCAACAAACTGCATAATGTAAGATTCGCCAAACATCCTTGCCTCTCCCTTGCAACACATTGATAGACCACGCTTCAAACAATTGAAGCAAAGTGATTGGCATTGGCCAAGCTATCTTGAAAGTTTTAATGAAATATCTCCAAATCTCAAAAGAATACTTACAGTGGATGAACGTGTGATTTGATGACTCCCTGTCATCGTTACACAAAACATACTGCTCGCTATCAATGTTTACACCTTGATGGCGTAACATATCCCTGGTAGGAAGCGAATCATGGAAAGTAGACCAAAGGATGATGCTCACCTTGTTTGGAATATTACCTTTCCAAAGAAACCTATTGAAGCCGCACTCTTCAAGGTTGCCTGGAAGTATTTCATAACATCTTGAAGTATTGAAATTCTCCATTATCTCCATTTCATCATCTGCTTCTACGAGAACAGGAACGTGATTTAAATCACGCCTTAATAAATCCCATTCTAATTGCTCATTCAAATTTAATGGTCTCTTGAATTCACAAACCCAATCTCCATTTGTTATCATATTAAAAATTGTTGCATCCTTAAACTTCACCGCCTTGTAGATGATCGGGATCAAGTCTTGCAATCTCCTCCTTTCTAACCAACGATCCTTCCAAAATCGAATACCTTTACCATTTCTTACCGTGAATGTCGCCATATTATGGACCAGCGTCGTCATGTTGGTAACATTCTTCCACAAGCTCCTACCTTGTGGCTTATTATCCACATCAGGGATTAGCAAATTACTATTGTAAGCGAATTTTTCGTTTAATAACTTTCTCCAAAGACTTGTTTTGGTCTTCGAAAATCTCCAAATCAACTTGACTAATAGAGATTAATTAATTCTCCTCAAATTTTTCACACCTAAACCCCCATTCACCTTAGGAATACAAAGCTTCTTCCAAGAAACCCACACCAATTTCTTTCTACCTTCCACTGCACCCCACATAAAATTGCGCATAATCCTAATCATTCTTTTTTCCACACTCACTGGAAGATTAAAAAGAGACAAGTAGTAAATTGGTAAGCTCGCAAGACAACTCTTGATGGGAATTAATCTACCTGCTTTATTAAGTTGCCTTTTCTTCCACGACGCTAACTTTTGTTCCATTTTAATCAAAATATGTTCCCAAACTGATATGCTACGCCAATGATCTCCAATCGGCATCCCAAGATAATTAAACGACAATTTTTCTGTCTTGCAACCAAGCTCTCTAGCTAGAACATCGATTACCCCATCAGATCCCACACTAATCATAGTACTCTTATCTAAATTCAGCTTCAAACCTGTAATAGTTTCGAATACAGCCAGAATGATAAATAGACGTCTAACTTCCTCCACCAAAGTATCAAGAAATATCAAAGTGTCATCCGCAAATTGAAGGTGATAAATAATAAAACCATGATCCACAACTTGGAAACCAGAGAGCTGACCTCTTTCTACTGCATCATTAATTAACTTAGAGAGAATTTCAACCACCAATAGAAAGAGATACGGGGACAATGAATCTCCCTGCCTTAAACCCTTACTTGGTTTAAATTTTTCTGTCGATCCACCATTCACGAGAAGATATGAGTAGAAGTTACACACTATTTGATCCAAAAGATCCATTTTTCGCCAAAATCATGCCTTTGTAAGATTGTAAACAAAGCTTGCCAATTAACATTATTGAAAGCTTTCTCCATGTCGATCTTACAAAGAATTCCAGGTTTCCTAGCCTTCAGTCTGCTATCCACACACTCATTAGCAATTAGAACACCATCAAGAATCTGTTTTCCGTGAATGAAAGCCCCCTGGAAGTCATAAATTAGAACCGACATCACCTTTTTCAGACGAATTGCAAGTAACTTGGATAAAATCTTATACACAATACCAATAAGACTTAAGGGTATGAAATCTCTGGGAGTACATGAATCCTCCTTTTTAGGAATGAGGGTGTTAAAAGAACAATTGAAACGCCAATCAATATAGCCAAATCTGTGAAAGTATTTGATTAGATTCATAAAGTCTCATTTTAACGTGCTCAAACAATTCTTACAGAATTCAGCAGTGAAGCCGTCCGGCCCCGGTGACTTGTTATACCCCATTTTATTTACCACATCCAAAACTTCCTCCTCCGTGAAATCACGTTCAATCCACGATCTGTTGCTCTTCAATTTTCGGAAAGTGAAGACTTTCCATATGCGAGTTCACCTCGTTCCCCTGTGTAAACAAATTAATGTAAAAGCTTCGAAGTTCTTCCTTGATAATGTGTTGTTCAAAACAATCTACCCCTCTTACTTGAAGTTTTACAAATGTGTTTCGCTTTTTCCTTGCACTGGCTATGCTATGAAAATACCTTGTATTTGAATCTCCCCATCTAAAATTGTTTTGTTTTGATCTCAATTGCCATTTTCTTGCTTCCATTGCTTCAATATTTATAAACTTCAACTTACACTGAGTTCTCTCCTCCAACTAAGAATGATGAAGTGCACTCGTTTCCTCCGAAATGTTTAGTTCATGAATCCTACATGTGAGCTCAGATTTATCCCTTGAAACATGCCTAAATTCCTGATTTTTCCAAGGCTTAATGAAATGTTTCAAGTTTTGAAGCTTAAGAAAGAAACGTGTACTTGCACTTCCAGAATAAGTCATAGCCTCCCTCCATCGCTTCACGTTTAGAACAAAGTCCTTGTGATCAATCCATAACCTGTCTAACTTGAAGTACGGCTTGGACGGCATTACCGGTTCTGAGATGACCATTAGTGGGTTGTGATCAAAAATTATTCTAGTCAAAACCACCTGTAAAGCATTCGGAAAAGCCTCTTCAAAGTCATGGCTAAACAAAAATCGATCAATCCTATACAAGAGTGGATTAGCTTGGTTATTTGACCATGTAAAAGCACGAGCTAATTAGCATTTGGGTCGTAGATTTTGGTATGCCTTAGTGTTTGGGTCCTAAGTTTGTCCAATTTTGTGTTTGGGTCGTTGACCCGTTAGTCAACCACATTTTCTAGTCAAGCATGAAAAAGTAGGGGTACAACAACCTCACCCAATAATTCTCTTAGCAATCTGTATGGACTAACTCCAATATACTTTTAAGAGAATCAACTAGACAGTCAGACTCAATCTTAATAAAAAGTATATCAAGGAGTTATATCTCAATTTCTCGATTCAATACTTACTCAAGAAAATAGAAATCTGCGAGTCTAATTGAATATAAGAGAAATTAACTTGAACGGTACAAAAGACCAATGTTCAAGTGTCAATAAATTTCAATCAACAACCAAAGGTTGGATTTACCAATTGATCGATTTAACGCACAGCCTGTGATATTTCAATTATATAACAAAATATAATGCGGAAAAGAAAGAACACAGACACCAGAAGTTTTGTTAACGAGGAAACCGCAAATGCATAAAAACCCCGGGACCTAGTCCAGATTGAACACACATTGTATTAAGCAGGTACAGAAACTAGCCTACTACAAACTAACTTCGGCCTGGACTGTAGTTGAACCCCAATCAATCTCACACTGATCCAAGGTACAGTTGCGCTCCTTACGTCTCTGATCCTAGCAGGATACTACGCACTTGATTCCCTTAGATGATCTCACCCAGAACTAAGAGTTGCTACGACCCAAAGTCGAAGACTTTAATAAACAAATCTGTATCACACAGAAAAGTCTACAGGAATAGATAAATCTGTCTCCCACAGAAATACCTACAAGTTTTGTTCCGTCTTTTGATAAATCAAGGTGAACAGGAACCAATCGATAACCCGGACTTATATTCCCGAAGAATAGCCTAGAATTATCAATCACCTCACAATAATCTTAATCGACTAGCGAAACAAGATATTGCGGAACCACAAACGATGAGACGAAGATGTTTGTGACTACTTTTCTATCTTGCCTATCAGAGAAATTAATCTCAAGCCAATCTTACGATTGTACTCAAATACGATAGAAACATCAAGATCAGATCACGCAACTACAAAGAGAATAGTTGGGTCTGGCTTCACAATCCCAATGAAGTCTTTAAGTCGTTAACCTACAGGGTCTCGGTAGAAACCTAAGGTTAAAGGAGAATCGACTCTAGCTTATACAACTAGTATCACACATGAGGTGTGGGGATTAGGTTTCCCAATTGCTAGAGTTCTCCTTTGTATGGTCTCCAAATCAGGGTTTGCAATCTAAGTTACCTTGGTAACAAAGCATTCAATATTCACCGTTAGATGAAAACCTGATTAGATTCAAGCTAATATCTTTCAACCGTTAGATCGAACTTAGCTTGTTATACACAAATGAAATACACGTTCATTTAGGTTTGTGTAACCGTACCTAAACGTGTACACCTAGTTGGTTCAAAAGTAGTTAACCAAATGGTTAGCCATATGAGCACTTTCATATCAACCTTATTCATCTTCACCATAACTAGTTCAAATGACTCAAAAGAACTAGTTAGAGAGTTGTTTAATTGCTTAGATCTCATAGAAGTATACAAGACACAATCGAAACAAAAACGATTTTGATTCACTCGAATCGATTCATGAACTTTATAGCCACGGTTTGCAAATATGCATTCCTTAGTTTATATAAGTTTAAGTTCACGAATAAACCGTTTTTAGAAAATAACCCACTCAAGTACGCATACTTAAGTACCCGGA
>JAJJMB010005149.1:3463632-3490412 GCA_023531105.1 Papaver atlanticum | reverse complement strand
ATAGGAGATAGAGTAGATAGACTTTTGAGTGATAGATAAGTTCAAGTCTCCACATACCTTTTAGTCGATGAAGTTCCACAAGTTCCTTTAGTAGTTTTTCGTCTTTGTATAATGAACGCCGTGGAGTCTAGAGCTCAACTACACTTTTTATCCTAGTCCGAGACTTAGCTATAAGTAGACTAGAAATCAAGACTTATAGTTTTTGTAACTAAACTTGACAAACAAGCTTGAGATAGCAATGCTTGCGAGTTCGACCGAGCAGTGCTCTAGCAAAGCAGTTACTAGAGTTATAACATTTGTTAGGTGTTATTACTTACCTGTTTGCCATCACCAAAATTCTACTTGTTCTTGGGCATTTCAGCAAATAGCTTCGGGGCAATTCTAAAACTTATGTGAATCTAAAGTTCCTAATTAATCTTCTTTTATCTATATATATCCAACAACGAAATTCCTTATTATATACAACCATGATTTGAGAGGACCATTATAACATCCATCATCCGAATTTGCAAAGTACACTGCTAAAAAATCTATAAATGTTGTTCCATTCGAATTATTCAAAATTGATCATGAAAAACAAAGGCTTGTTGAAGATGGGATTTCAGTGAAGGATCTTTAATCGCCAAATTGTTGTGCTGTTAGTTAACAACATGGAACTCAGAGAGAAGATTTTGAGCATTAAGAGCCTTACTCTAACATGGATTAACTATTTATTATAATTTTTAATTTCTCTGTTCTCCTCTTTACTGCCTCGGAACTTTGTTAACTCAGATAATTGCCCAACTTTGATGAGCCGCTCATTTGGTTAATATCATACAGTTCATCTCGTATATATGATAACTTTTCAAGATACATGGCAAAATCATCGAACATTCAAATGGGATGCCAAACGTGTAATTATTAAGACTGGCTGCTGTTAACTATGCTAACAGTTTGACTAGAAAATATGGTTGACTAACGGGTCAACGACAAACTTAGGACCCAAACACTGAAGCATACCACAATCTACGACCCAAATACTAATTAAAAGCATGACCTATCAATGGTTGGTCAATCAACTCATTCACCAGATCGAACAGCGTTCATGTCTCCCACGATGCATATAGGGCCATTCCACCAACTTCACACTGCTGCCATATCTTTCCAGAATTCCTTTCTAGGAATCTGATCGCAAGGACTATACACATTTGCCACTTCCCATTGAAATCCATTGCTCATTATCGAGAAAATTGTAGTTCTGTTATTAAATCCAATCCTCTCGTCAAGCTTTTCAAACCTGCTGCTATCCCAAATAGATAATAAACCCCCATTGTTGCCACTAAAAGGAATATAAGCCCAGTCGAAGTTATCGTCAAACCACAACTGCCTGACAAACCATTATGTCATACTTTGAATTTTTGTCTCCTGTATCAAGCAAATCGCGCACCTCTTTGAAGCTATCAGATTCTTGACCGACATTTGCTTGTCGAAATCATTCATGCCTCTGATGTTCCAACACAAGATTCTAAAATCCATTTAAAATTACTTCCTCCCTGGCGATACGGATTTCCTCTGCACTGTTTGCTACTTCCTCACTGTCGTTCCCATTCTCTTCATCTTTTTCGAGATAGACATCCTCCCCCTCTGAATCTTCTTCGATATCATCCCCTGCAACCGTATCAACAGCACCATTTTTGTTTATGAATCTCTGCCGGTAGTGGAGTACCAGTGCAGTCATATTCTGTTTCAAAGTTTGATGTTGAGCTTGGTTAATGCTACCATAGCTGCAAGCCACCTGAACTAGGGACTGAACTGTTTTTTCAATTAAATTCTCTTCTCCCGCTTCATTGTTTTGTTGTACTGTTTCTAGATTCATCACCACCCTTTCTTCCATCTCAGTCCTTAAGGGCTTCGCTGTTGAGGTATTGTTCTCTGACATCCCGTCTCTTGACTTCGCTGTTGAGGTATTCTCCGACATCTCGTCTCCCGAGTCTTCAGTCTGCAATAATGGAACAAACCTAGAACTCGTGGACTATGAACTCTGACTAGTTGAGTCTGTTTTTGACTTTGAGTTTGCATTCCCAGTTAGACTTCATTGCGCCTAGGTATAAAAACCCAACTCCCTTCTGTGTCCCTTAGGTCCACCTGCATATCCCCGAAACAATATAAAGGATTGGCCCCAGATTCTTCTTGCACAGAGTTGGCATTATGTTCATCGTTAAGATTAAACCTTGTATGTTCCATTATCTTGGCCTCAAACTCCTCCACCTTCTTCATATAATCCTGTCTCGACCACACTTTCTCGGGAGAATAATTCACATCACATTGAATTGTTAGAACAGTCTTTACTTCGCCTAACTCTTCACAACCACCGCATGTATTTTCTCAATATCACCCCCAACTGATATCCTAAAGAAATGCACCATGGAGTCTTTTTTGATGCTCCAAGTTTCATCTGAAATTGTTAACAATCCTCCTAACCCCTCCGCAATTAACTTAAAGGTATCCTCTCCCCAATATTTCAACGGCAAACCTCTTATCTTGAGCCATTGCATTGCTCTGGTCACCATCTCTTTAGGATAAATTACATCATTCCTAGCTTGCTGTCTAGCCAAGATGTTATTGTTGCCATTCTCCCTGACACCATCCTTGTTGATATTCGGAAATTTGAGAATTTCTTCTCCCTCCCATTTGAATATTTTAATTATCACTCCGTTTTCCTCCCAAATAACTGGCTTCCATAATCTTCTCCACTCAAAGTCCTCCAGGCGAACTAATGTCGTAAGCTTGTTAGCTTCATCCATTTTTAAATATATGTCCAAACCAAATCTTCTTTTGATTAAGGTATCAATTTTTCCCCAACCAATATTTTTCGACACTTTAACTACTCCTTTCGTTTATTTTTGATATAGGTTTGGATATTCATCATCAGATATCAGACAACCAATTGAATTCCTTGATCCAGTTGAGCTTGGTGAAACAAAGTGCTGCAATACTTGAGATAATACGTACCAACAGTAATGAATTTATCTGCAAGGAAATCATAAGCTAAAAGGTTTACCTTCTACACTGTTTCGTAATCTTGAGACTCTTTAGTACATTCCTTCATTGTTGTTTTGAATTTGAGCAAGATATACATCTTCTCCTACCCTCTCCTTCCATTTATCATCACCCGAGACCTCCTTCAGGATGTTATCGACTACCTTCTTAAGCCATACAATCATCCGAGGGTGAAACGCTAACCAGGCATGATAACCTATCCTACCCTGTTCCGTAATCTTCACAGTTCTAATGTTTCCAAAATACTCTATTCAAATTTCTTTCGTCTGGATCCTTTGTGCCATCAAATCTCCCAGCATATGCCTCATTAGTCAATGATACTCCACCATCTCTTAACTTGTGATTCGAAATCATTCTCATTGTTCTTGCCTTTGAGCGTCCGGTAATAATAGGAAAATTAGGGAAATAAAGAAAAAAAACCTAAAAAATAAAAGAAGAGCTATTAAACAAACTCCACTAACCAATAAATCCCGGCCCTAAGGGGAAGGATCAAAGATCCATCCTTAGACAGTGGAGAAGTTCAGTTAGCACACTGTCAAACTGAATCAATCAAGATCACATAGTTTTAATGAATTTGTGCTTAATTGCTATATCTTTGTGGGAGTGTGGTTGTGGAATTTTAAAGGGGATGTTTGTATTTTTTTAATCTCCTAGGATGAGCTCTAAGTATTTATTACTATGTGAAATCATCTAAATAAATTGATATGAGGAGTTGCATTTTAATTATTTTATTATGTAGTATATCCATCTTCCTTAAAATTTGAAATGTCTTTTGGTTGTATTCATTATGATCCCGCGATTTTTGTACCTTTGTTATTTTTATTGACAAAAAGGGGGAGAATTATTTAGTAGTTTCATACTACATACATATGGTTTACGGATCATTATGTAGGGGTGGGGGGTGTTGAATTCATCAAGCAATAGGTTTTACCTATTATACAAAAGATGTAAGTATTGATTAAGGGAAGAAACATATCACTGTAGTATTACTTCAGAGTTGAGATACAATTGAACTTTGGAGAGAAGATAATAATATTATGTTTCTGTTTAACGACGAATGTTGTTATAGCTACGGATCTTCAACAACAACGATGCTGAGTTGAACATGTTCAGAATCATTGCGACTTGAAATAACGAAGAGTTCAAGGAGAGTTGAAGAAACCAAGGAAATCAAGGCATGATGGGTCGAGGAGTTTTTCGAAGCTTTATTTTTGTTATCCATATGTATTAATAGTTTTGCCACTAAAATTGACAAAGGGGGAGATTGTTAGAGCATTGCTAGGTCAAACTCACAAATGTTGATATATAAGGCTTGTTGTCAAATTTAGTTGTCAAAACTATATCTTGATTTCTAGTCTACAATTAGTTAAGTCTCGGTCTAGGATAGTGGTAGTTGAGAAACCAACCAGTCATCATTTGCGTTCTACCGTTTGAAGGCGAAGATCGACCGAAGCTTTTGGAGAACTTCATCAACAAAAGGTAAGTAAAGAATGAACCACCTATTTCTCAAGTTATATTCACTTTTCTATCCTTGAGACGTATATCGCATAACTAATTAAACTAGCTTGCATAGACAAGAATTTCGAGTCGAGAACTAATTATTTAGTTTACGAATTTCTCAAAATATAATGATCAAGGTGGAGAACAATTTATTGTTCGGAACAAATGATTCAAGTTTATCATTCGAAAATATCCTGGAACAGTGATATGTGTCATTGATGTTATTCAGTAATATTTCGAATTGATTTAGAGAAATATAGACTACTATATTCGGAATACAAGACAGTGTTATCAGTCTTACAAACTGAGAAAACTGTTATATGTCTGAAGCCGTATTACATGTACTTGTACACGTAGCAGAGTAGCTATATATCGACTTTTAGATTTGTGTGATACGCATATTCGTGTGCACATCATGGGAAAATCGGTGTGTTTCGTGATCCGGATAGGTATGTATATTCGTATACAAAGCATTTTGGAACTGTGGTAAGGGAACCAGGTTTAAGTATTCAAACCTGTATGCAACCATTACAGTTCTATGTTCTAGAATCAGTTTAGTACCCAAACCGGTACGCAAACTGAAAAGGTGCTGTGAACTCTAGAACCGGTAAAATATTAAGTTTACAAACCAGTTTGCAAACTACAAAAGTTCTGTCAACTCCGAAACTCAGTTTTCCACCAAAGTTTGCAAACCGGTACGTGAACTGAAAAAGTTCTGTCAACTCCGGAACTCGGTTTTGCTTATTAGTTTGCAAACCGGTCTGCGTACCATGACTCAGCCGATTCACGAACGACTTATGTATTTGTACTTTGCGCATTTACAAACTATGTCGATTATGATTCAATTGCGATTAAATTATTTCTATGAGGTAATTTACATTTGATCAATTCTCTATAAATACACTAGACTTATTTGATCACATGATTGTAACTCAAAATCAATGTCTTTGTGTTCATGAAAATGAGTGTTAAGCTTTTAAGTTCAAATCGGCTAGTTTCTGCTAATCATATTGGACATAGTCTTTATACACAGTTTGGTTATGGTTTACCTAACCAAAGTGTATATCTTGTTTATGTGAATAAGATTCAAAGTTTTCATCAAACGATGAATATTGTTTGCTTGGTTCCAAAGCTATCTTAGCTTAAACCTAAAGCAACCTATGCTTTGAATGTCTATATAAGTGGAACTCTTGGTAACTTGGATCTTTGAATCCTGAAACTACTTTTTGGTGTGTCCTAGTTGTATCTAGAGTCGTCCTCTCCAGAAACCCTTTTAGGGTTTAAAGACTATCAAAGACTTCATTGGGATTCGTGAATCCATGTCCAGTTATATTTTATCTTGATAACTTAAGTATCATGTTCTTGTTCGATTGTTGATTTATCACTTGAACAAGATAGATAGAAATCACAAAGTTCTTTTCGTCTCAAACTTTGTGATTCCGCAAGTTTTATACTTGAGAGGTGAATAATAATCTAGGCTGCACTTCGGGTTGCATAAGTCCGGATTTTCAGGATAGCTAGACTTCTGTCAAATTGCTATCGATTTCCATCACCTTGATCCTACGTTTCATCCGATCATCCGTTTCGATCGTAAATCAGGAAATCAATTATAGGCTTAATCAGTGGGAGGAAGATTTGGTTTAAAGTCTTCAATTGAGTTAAAGCAACTCTTAGTTGGTGTGACGTCATCTAAGGGAATCAATTGCGCGGAGTCCTGCTAGGATTCAAGAGGCGTAAGGAGCACGACTATACCTTAATCGGTGGGATACCTTTTAGGGCTCAACTACATTCCAAATCGAAGTAAATTGGTAGTAGGCTAGTGTCTGTAGCGGCTTAATACAGTTTGGTATTCAATCTGGACTAGGTCCCGAGGTTTTTATGCATTTGTGGCTTCCTCATTAACAAAATATCTGGTGTCTGTGTTATTTCTTTTTACGCATTATATTGTCTATCTTTATAATTGAAATATCACAGGTTGTCCGTTAATCCATCACAGTAGATAGGTTCGACCTAGTTTGTTGGATAAGACTAGATTGATCCTTGGATATTGGTCTTTTGTACCGTCCAAGAACTCTCTTTGTAATTAGGTTCACAGATTCAATTCTGTAAACGTTCTAATCACAAGAGAGATAGAGATATAACTCTAGACACTTTCCTTGATTGAGTTTTAACTCTCAGAGTTGTGTTGAGTTTGTCCATACAGATTGCCTACGAAAAAGTTGGTGGTGTATTTTGGTACCCCCTGTGTTTTCAGCTTCAACCGTTGATGATAAACTCTTGAACTTCATAGAACTTTGACATTATATTAACTTTCTCCTCAATTTCTTCTTGCTCAAAACTTCTTTATAGATTTTTCTTCCCCATGGCTTAATTATTAATTTTTTTGATTAATTTTTTTGTTTTTGAAAAAAAATTGCAACTACAATAATTACAAAACTAATATTAACATTGCCAATAGAGAAGAACTTTACTACTTGAATCTTCACAACTTGTAATGTCTTGGAGTTATAAAATTCAACAACTTACATCGTTTGATTTTCTTCGCTCTAACTCTTCAACTTTGATTAAGAATTTTGCTCTTCCTTGTATTGTTGCTTCTAAACCTTAAATGTCTTCATAGATTTTTATGATGCTTCGCTTGTTGATGATGATAAGTTTCTCTTTAAAGACAATCGCATTCCAATAAATTAAGACTACATGGTGAGGTTGCTCTGTCTTTCTGGCATTTACTTCTTGAATAATTGTCTCTCCAGCATGGATGGTTAGGTCCATCACATCTCAAAGGTTATTTGCCTCCCCAGAATGCCAATTTCTCTATAGTCTCTCAAGAGTGTCAAATTCTTTACTGCCTCTCGAGAATGTCAAATTCCAATTCTAATTTTCATCTTTTTGGTGAGAAAAAGTATGTAAACTTAGCTAAACGAACACTATGTGACTATAAAAAAATTCTCCCTTACCCACAAACTTAAATCTAACATTGTCCTCAATATTTCAAATTAAATTGCAATACCAAAAATATAAGTAACAAGAGGAATAAAGAGGTAAGTCAGAAAGATAGTACCTGGATGAAGCGTAACAATCCTAAGCCGGAGAATAAGACAGAAAATAAAAACAAAAACTTATTAATGTACAACAACAATAGGGTCCTCCAGAGGAACTTCATCAACATCGCCAAGAGTATGGGTTGCCTCCCATAGAGCGCTAAGTTTATTGTCTTCAGCTAGACTTCGGTAGAATTAGCCAGCACGTAAAATCATAGTACAATAGTTGGAATAACTGCGGGTCATCTGAATCAAAAAGTGTAATCACGAATAAAAGGAAACTGCAGCAGACCAAGAAGGTGAACCAACCAAGCACACCCTTATTTAGTTTTAAAAAAACTATATCTAGTTGTGGTTCAGGTTCAAGTTCAGGCTCTATAAAAGGGTCTCAACAAAATATTTTCATGGGTCAGGTTTCCTCATTGGCAGGATCTGGAGGATCATGTTGCAGAGTATGGAAAAACTCAATTAAGAACTTGGATGCGCATAATAATAACCCGAATAATTGTGGATCCTCAAAGTCAATCAGATTTGATTTACACAGTTGACCACATTGTTGGTCATTCTTTAGTAAATGCGTCTTTTTGAATCTCCTAAAGTAATTAGGCTTAGTTTCAAAACTTACTGACTGACACATTTGAAATTCATATGTTCCCACAATTGGTATAAACGTTTTTGGTGAGAAAACAAAGTCAATCTTGGTATCATAGCTTTCCAAGTTTGATAAATCTGGTATCTTGCAGTAAAAAAATTCCAGAACATCTGATGAATCAGTTGTCTGGCATTCTTAATATCCACATCCGTTATCTAGGAGAAGAATACTAAGGTACTCCCATTGCTTCCAAGTTTCTGAAATTCAAAATCACATGGGTATCTTGCAGTCTGTGGATGTCATAATTTCTTCTTGGTTCCACAGACTCTTATCTCAGGCTGCTAGGACTTCTCTGATTAAACATATAAGTCAAGCTATCCCTTCGTACCATATGAAAGCTTTTTAATTCTCAATACCTATGTAAGAAGATAGACTCTCATCTTTGTAAGTTCTGGTGGGAGGAAATTTTGGACCCTAAGGACAGAAAACTGCATTTACTTGGTTGGGATATCTTGTGTTCCCCTAAGTCATAGGGTGGTTTAGATTTTAGAAAAGCTGAGTTGAATAACTTGGCTATGCTGGATAGAAATGCTTGGAAAAGCAATGAAAACCCAAATTTACTATTAGGTATTGTCCTCAAAGCTAAGTAATTTCCTAAGACCGATTTTCTAAATGCCAAGTGTCCTAGTAGCTACTCTTGGACTTGGAAAAGCCTGCATAACGTAAAAAAAACTTATAAAATCTTTTATCTCTTGGATTGTTGGTGATGGAAAATTTATTGATCCCTGGTGTGACAAGTGGATACCAATTTTTGGTTCTGCCTCTCCTAATCCTTTAGTCCCCCAGGACCCTAGTGTTAAAGTCACTTACTTCATTAATCATGACATTAGAACCTGTAATATTAGTAGATTAAATTCTCACTCTGATAATGCTTTTATTAATAAAATTGTCATTATTTCCTTAAGCCAGTTGTGCACTCCAGATAGGAGGACTTAGGAGCTTTCAAAGAATGACATATTTTCTTATAAATTTGCCTACGTGGAACTTAGAGGGATCTAGGCCCTCTCTTTATAGTAAACTTTGGAAGTGCATTTGGGAACTTAGAATCCCACACCGTGTTCAGGTTTTTATATGGAAAGCTGCTAAGAATGATATTCCTGTTAAAATTGTTCTTCATATTGGAATGCATATGACTTCTGTGGAATGCTCTAGATGCTCTGATCCTCATGAAAATGTCATGCATGCTCTTGTGCTTTGTCGTTTTGCTAGTCATGAGTGGTTTCTATCTTCTCTTTGTGTGAATTCTTCCTGTTTTTTGGATAAATCTCTGATTGACTGGCTTATGTTCTGCCTTATGGATCATGTTATTAGACTTCCTGAAGAGTGTCAATGTTTCTTTGCTACTATTTTATAGTCCATTTGGAGTAGTATAAACAATTTAGTTTTCAATTACCGGAAGGAAACTCATTCTGCTGTCATTAGTAGAGCTAGAGCTATGCTATCAACTAGAAAACCTAAGTTACAAATCCATACCAGTATCACTATTAGTTATCATGATAAATGGATAAATTGTAATACTGGCGCCTTTGATGAAACATCTTTAGACAATGGTGCAGAGTATGTGATGAGGGATTTCACAAATAAAGCTTCCTTTTGTGCGTCAATAATTTTTGATGTTGAATCTGCTGCTGGAGCTGAAGGTATAACTATTTGGACTCTTCTAAAGAAAGTTGTTGAGCAGAAACTATCTCACAATATCATTGAAAGTGATGCGAAGGATCTCAACGACCAATTTTCAGATGAGAAGTTTGATGGAGATCAAAGAACGGATGTTATCTTTAAAGACATTCGTGTGTGTTTTTCTAGTTTAGTTGCTTGTTCATCCACTTTTCGGTCACGATAGATCATGCTTTAGCATGGCAAGCTAAAACTAACAATGCCTCTATGTACTGGTCTATACCTCCAATCTGGCTTAGGCATACCATCCGAAGGCCGGGGAAAAAAAATGAGTAAAAAAAAAATCTACCTCTTGATAAATCAATTAAATATAGCTCCCCAAAGCCAAGCTGTCTACCCATCTTTCGATTTTAAACCCTTCAAATAAATTCTCCACTTTAAGACGAATTCTTAGACACGGTATATCATTTAGAGCGAGAGGTATTTGGAATACTGGAATCCAATTCTATAAAGATTTAGGAGAGAGATACCATTTTTTGCATATTGGAAGGGTAAGAATTTATATACTCTTCTCTGATTCTCAGTCTATAGTTTATTTTCACTCAATATATGTTTGTCAAAATGCCTGAGTTATATTTTTTGAGAATTTTGTTAGTAGTTGTATTCCTTGATTCTTCCACTGACACCTAAAATTATTATCTGATTTTCTTCACAACTTTTTGTAGTTAAAATGCAAGCATCCAATCTAGTCCATCTGAAAAACCCATACCACATTCCAGAAATCTCTCCAACTCGAAAAAAAGTCTTTTACCATTTTGAAATTTTCGTAGATGTTTTGGGTTTATAGGCAGTACTAACTAAGGCATTCTAATGTGATATAAATTATATTGATTGCTAATGATTACTGTCATGATTTGTACAATTAATGTAACCTTTTGTTTGATTCTTTCTTGCTTGCTTCGTATAGTGGTAGAATATTGAACAATTTGTTGGACCACAAACAGAGTATTCTTGTTTACATTTATAGGATCTGATAAGATGCGTAAATTTGGAATTTGAGAATAGAATCAAAGGTACATAGTTTTAGGCCATTGTTCATGCAATTGTTCTCCGATCAAATAGATTGATTTCCTTTCTCCCCTGATTGGTTTCTTTTTGGTGAATTTGGAAGTTGGAACTATACCCTGACTATTTTCTCAAGGGACGTCTTTTCATTAGAAACTTTGTCTCAAACTGAATGTGATAATAATTCGAGATCAAACTAGTCGACACCATTAATGGGGTACATTATGAATGATAAATGATAATGATGCTTATAAGTAACTTTGCAATGAGCTTGTAGATTTTGGAACTCAACTTAATTGAAAATCTGCAGGAATTAGCATGTGGTGTTCTATTTGATAAGTTTCTGGCGAGTGTTAAAAAGTTGTGGAAACAATGACTGATCCTTCTTTTCTCAATAGCCCGAGAAGGATACTGAGTTTATCAAAGGAGAGAGCCACTGTTTCCTTTACAGATCCGGATGACAAAGTCTCTGGATTCCTGTATCTGAAGAACATGGCACGAAGCCTTCAGAGGAATATGGCTTTGTGGGGTCTATTTCGACCATCATGACTACAGGTTAAGTACAATACTATCCTTCAATTCGTACTTTCTTGTTATGTGACTACAGGTTAGTAATTGAACTGGGTTGCTTACGAAAATACTAGCTATATACAATAGTTAAACATTTCTGCTTCCATTTTGACGACCATTAGCAAGTGGCTGACTTTAGGGTAGGATCTCTGCTTCGATTTTGAAGACCCAAGGGTATGTGTTTTTAGGAAATTTTTTTGCTTCATCATTGTTTTGCAAATTTTCGTAGAGAGATACCAATATTTCGAATATTTATCTTTCACAAATATGTCTGCAGTTGTTATTCTATAATACCAACAATCTGGGTTCACTTGTTTTTATAGATTATGCTCACAAACATAAGAGTATATGACATCCTTGAGTTTGTTTTACTTAGTCCACCCTTCGTAGGAGTTATGAAATTGCAAACCACTTAACGTGACTGTTAAGAGTGATGCAAGTCATTGGCAAAAATGATCCGTTTTTATGCCCTTTTGTTTTATATGACGTCAGCTATGTAGTAGAACTTGTTAGGCAGTCGCCAGGCGGCTGGGTGGGGCCTGGCACCTGTAGGGACTAGTTGGGGACTATTCGGGAATTAATAGATAAATGTATACATGTAAATCTATTAATAGAAAGAGATAGTAGTAGCCATTAAAACTTTGTAAAAACTGGTATTTCCCATTAATGTGTCTAAACGGCAGCCGAATAATAACTAATCCTCCAACAATCTGCGCCTAATCTCTTAAACCCATTAGGTACAGAATGCCCAAATATTTCTGGATCAGGCCTAGGTGCTGTTCTAATTATCTTTCATTTTATGACCATCAGAATCAAAAATATTCTATAGTTAGCTTGTAAAACCTTATTTCAAGATGTTGAAAAAAGAAGGCACTTAATTTATTGTTCGATCTGTAACTCTTTGGTAACTCTTTGATAGCAGTTATATACTTAATATGGGCCTACACTCCGGAACCTTGGCTGCGTTCTGTAGGGATCACTTACTATCCTAGCAGGTCTGTGAGATCTTCCATTGTGACCATTTCTTTGTATATTTGCTAGTCCTGGTATTGCATGGGTTTGCTTAAAGTGTATTGGGTTTAAAACTACATAAATTTGTATTCGCGACAGCTAATAAGGGAGTGTGTACTATGTACTTTTTATCCAGCTAATAAGGGAGTGTGTACTATGTACTTTTGACACCTGGATAGGTATAAGAGGAATCGTTTTTTGTTCTCTTCCTCATATGCAGCTTTGCATGATGTGGAAAATGTTTTCACGAAGAACTGTTTCTGAAGTTGTTGCCTTTTCATTCTATGTTGCTATCCAGTTAGAAACTTCATTCAAGTTGTTCGAGTAGGGCTTGCATTTTCATAATCAAGTGTGTTGTTGTGCAGGTACTGGGCATTGCCATCTTATGCCATGGTCACTATAGTATTAGCAATCACATTTTACATTGGTCTGAACTTCATGGCTACAGCTCCTCCCACCTCCTTGAACACTATCTATGGTAAACCTTTGGCCAACTCTTTTAGAAGCACTTAAAATATTCTTTATCTTTTGGGATTGTTATAATATCCCAAGATCATCGTTTGTTTGATCAATATGTTTGTTGGATCTATCTATAGCTGTTAAACAACTACAATTTTTACATTTACTAAGATGTGACCTCTTTAAAAACCATTTCAATTTGGCAGATGAATTCAGTAGAGAACATTCTCTTTCTCAGGTTTCGAAGGAAGGAGATGAGCAACCTATTGAACCTATATCAGATATTGGGATCCATCAAGTTAACGGTCTCATGTTTAATTCTGCAAATTGATGAGGAACTCTTTGACTTTAGTTGGATTTAATAGCCGAATTACACGAGACAAATGTTTGTTTTTTTGATCAATGAGACAAATGTTAATCCTACATTGTTCTTGAATTGTGTAGACGAAACTGTAATTATCCTCTCCTACTCTGTAATTATCTTCTTTTAGTTCTTCTGACAAACACAAAACCTTTGAATTATAGAAGGTAGACATGGATAACGATCTTATTGAGCAAGTATATGATAGTCCATTTTGATCTCCATTAAACATGCCACTCATATCGAGTCAGGTTGAACCAAGTAGCGAATCGGTCAGAAAAGTGTGTTATGAGGTTAACATAGTCACATAACAAAAGTACAACCAAGTGGTGAACATTATTTACTTAAAATTCTGTAAATACAATGCCACTGTCCACATCACACTTATGTTTATGCAAAAGAGGGTTAGATTAGGTTCAAACTCAAAACCACTTTCCTCACATAATACTTCACCTGACAAAAAATCTACAGAAACTGATTCTTGACTACTGTAGGCTAATTCCATGATGCATCCTTCAAATTCAAAGAGCGGACAAAATTGTTTCTCAACTCATCAGATAAACAAAAATGTTTTATAAATCCTTAATGATGTAGACCTTACAGCGGCTGAATTGATCAGTATGTTCCCAGTAAAACGGAAGTATAAACGTTGCAGCAAAAATAAGGCTTTGACAAGAAGCAAGCGAACAATCGGCAAAGATACTATTTATTAAATCAACCGCTCAAACCATTTCATTGAACCTTGCCACAACCTTTTTGTGCATTTGAGTCTTATAACTATCCCCTGCTTTTACCTCCAGACGAGGGTCTTTCTTCTGCTGACTACCAAGTCCTGCCCGCCGATCCATCCCTTCAGCCTGGACTGGCTCCGTTATCCCACTACCGTCCTTTCCAAGTCCCTGTATAAATGCATGGCGACACAAGAGAAGACAGACATCCGAAGTATCAGAATAATGTGTACTTAAATAAGATACATATCGACGAAACATAAACAAATTTCAACAACAAATCATACGAATCACAGTTCAAATAAAAGTTGAACCACATACCAAGCCCTCCTGCCATCCCATGTTGCGCAACATCCGTTTGCCTTTATTGCTCTCACCAATCGCTTTATCGGTGGTAATCACTTCAAAACTCTCAACATTGCTATTGGCATCTGCAACGCGTCCACCTCCAACCCCAGGAGGAAAGGGCATCACCGCTGGATCCAACAAAGAACCCTTTCTGGAATGCCGATCTTGACATAGAACAGTAAAAACATCTCATAACGTTAATATTCTGTTTTCTGTTGAACAAGATTCTGACCAAGCTAGGAAGCTGTGAACTCAGAAAAGATCTAGGTCATCTACAATGGCACATGTAATGAAGCCCTCCTGCATTAAAACTTAGAAGGGGGTTCACATTCATCTAGTCTACGAGGTTTGTGATTTTTAGGCTGCGGTTGTGGGGAATTACGGGTTTTGTATCTATCTAGTTTACCATTCATATACGGAATAATGTATACACAATATAAAAAATGACAACTGGAGCGGCTCAAGAAGAATTTAGCAAGCATGCTTACTTGAATCCCCTAGCCCAAGGTCTGATTGATCATCTCCAAGAGATGATGATGATCCATACAAGCTCCTCCTCTCAGCTGCACGGTCTCTATATGTTGTTTGAGCTTGTTGTTCCTTTTGAGAGGAAGCCTGTTGAATTGGCATCTCAGAAAACCTCCTCTTACCACTCCCAGCAACCACAGGTGGTGTATAAGAGCCCAATGCAGAGACATCTGTTTTGAAAGGAGTGGCAGCAGCTGGAGTCTCTAGGTTCACTGATGATCCAACCGAGTTGCCCACAGCAGTTGGTGTGGGAACTCCACCCAGTGAACCCGAATACACTGTATCTGATTTCACTGTCCCTCTTCCAGAGCCCCTAATCACTCCCATTATTGGCCTTGGCTTAGCCGATTCCACTTGAGCAGCAACAGCTACTGATGAGATATTAGATGAATCACGACCTACAGATCCAGGCACAAGAGCAGAGCTACTTGTAGGATAATCTTTTGTAGTTATAGCATCAGCTTTGAACTTGGCTTTTGCATCTGTAGCAGCAGATGGCTGATTGTCATCAAGAACAACGCGGGCAGACTGACCCTCATGATTTCTTTGCTTCCACTTGGTTAAAACATTATTCAAATTCTTCTTGTTCGCCAGAATACTGCCCTTTGAAGCCAATTTTATCTCTTTTACCTTCTCTTTCTCCCTCTTTTCCGCCGCTAATGCTGCTGCAGCAGCAGCTTGGACAGCATCTGGTAATGATGATGCCACCTTCTCATTTGATGATATTGTTGCAGCAGGTGCAGATATAACTACTCTTCTATTGCTATTAGCACCATCCGAGGCTTTGGATGATGTATCACTCGATGGCTTCCCAGATGTCTTGTTCTCATCTTGATCAGTACAAGGTACATATTGCTGACTTTGATGATCATACGAGTACCAGGTAGCGTTGTTACCATCGTAATAAAGATCTGCATTTACATTCAAAGCCAAGCAGGTAGATTGATTACAGAACAAATCTTAACTTCTAAAGCAGACACAAGCAACAACCAAATTAGAAGATAAACTCGCATCAGAACCAACAAAACCATACAGCAGAAATTTTTAAAAACCCAAGGAAAATATACAAGTCAAAACAAATTTCAGTTAGAAATATTTTATTTAAAAGAAAATTGTTCCATTTTTGCAGGGTTCTACAGTACTTCCCTTCAGCATAATAAAAGCAAAATATTTCTCGCATGGTTCAAAACGGCAAATCCAACATACTAAGAGGCCTTCAGACGTCAAACTAACAGTAAAGTACAGTATAGTAACTATCAATTTGCCTCACTGGTTGCAGTAAAGAAAGATATTAACCTGAATTGCCATCATAGTAGAATCCAGAAGAGGCATCATAATAATAACCGGATGCTTCATCCCAAACAAACCCAGATTGAACGGCTGAATCTGCCTGTTCGCCACCGTCTTGTTGCTCCTGTCCGGTGGCAGAGTGTTTCGCATCAGGATTATATTCTTTTGGTGCCCAACCAACAGCATCATACTGAAAAGAATAATGGAAAAGAGGAAAAATACAAAAAAAGTTAATTTGATACAACTATATGCTGAAGCAATTGAAGATATTGTTAGTTCCAGTTCAACCAGTGAGAACACCATGAGGGTTGCCAGAGCAAATTTTCTAAGAAAGCAATGCCATGATTTGCAAGTTTATTAATATTGCTAGAAGCTCAAATACTTCCTAGCTAATGAGATACCAGGATAACTTGATTCACTAGCGGATGCAGAAGACAAAAAGCTATAGTGTGGCACATTCTTGATGAGGGGCTTATAAGGGCAAGCATAATAACCAAGGGAGGGATACCTGTTGAGCAAACGTTGCCGCCTCAATTGCGGCTACAGCTAGGCTGCTAGATTGTGACCCCCCTGGTCCAGGTCCATGTATACTTTTTGCATATGCTACCCGTAGGAGCTGACCATTCTTTTCAAGAGTGGTTCCATTTGTCGCTTCTAGAGCTTTTGTAGAATCCTCCACCTAGAAAAGGAATGAAAGAGGAGATGTTACAAGACAGAAAGATACAACAAAAATGAGGAAGACGATAACAATTGTAATTGACCATGCGGGATAGAATTACCGAATGGAAATGGACAAAGCCGAACCCTCTAGACACATGCGTAAATTTGTCTCTAACAAGACGAAGATCCTGAAAAATGATATCGCCAAAATAATATAGAATGAAGGAGCTATCAAGCCTTTCATGACAAAGAAGAGTGTAACACGAGCAAGTAACCAGCTATTACCTTGATCGGAGCATGCTTTGAAAACTCATAACGAAGCATTTCTTCATCTGCATTCTCATCCAACCCACGGACGACTAATACATGAGTAGGACCTGCCGTGAAATACCATTAATTACTCTGATGATGTTAAACATTACAGCACTTCCCAGTTAAAGAAAGTAAAGAGTAGCTACCTGCATCAGGCCCCTTCCTTCCTGTAGAATTAGATGATGCCACATCTGCAGCAGGAGCATCATCACTTCTTGCCTCGTTACACTGCAGTAATAGAGATCGTATCAGAAACCACTGAAAATTCAAGAGAACATGACAGTGTCTAGTTTGTTTTAATCACAACCATGGTTCTTTTAAGGATGAATGCAAGTTTATATAGAACTTCAATTTTCAGATGAGCACAGCAATGGATGATCCATGGGTCATTTGGTCCCAGATCCAACATATTACATAGAATGAAAGGAAAACAGACCTGGAAACAAGATGTTCGCCTTGCAAAATTCACACAACCGCATATAGTACACATCCAATCAGATGGTGGCAAACTTCTATTACCATGACTAGATTTCATTGGACTGCCCTGTCCATAAGAAGGTGCACCTGTGCCACCAGTCGGCTTGCTACTGAAACAGAAGACAGTTAGTTAGCAGAAAGAAGTATGTCCCTAACAGAATGTAATAGTATTAAATCCAAGTGGCTTGGACTAGGCCTGCAAACTAAATTCTGAGGCCCAACCTACAAGTCATAAGATATAAAACAAAAATACCCTAACTGTAAGAATAACATCTAATACAACAAAACGCAATACTTGTGCGCGCCATAATCCAAATTATAGACAGTGTTTCATCCTCAAAAAAAAAAAAAAACTAGAAACATAATTTTACAATAACTAGTTTACTAAAAGAAACTTTCATATGGTTCAAGGTATTTGAGCTACTCTACAAGTACAACTTAGTGGATGTCTGGATGATCAAAGTAAAAGAAAGAAAAAAAGCTGAAAACAGGATGAAGGTTTCACATCAACCAACTTCAAATGAACCCAATGTGAGAAAGTCTCCTAATGATTAGGTAGTTCTACAGTAACACATTTGATCCTGCATTAACTCCAGACTCCTGAGGAGCAAACCAACTGTGTCCTCATATTATGACAGTAATCAATTATAACAGTAATCAATTACCAGAAATAAATACCCAACACAAATCAATACTAACTCAACCTCCATCTGGCAGGACAATGAAATATAAAGCATTAGTAAAGAGCTTTCTTTATAAACATGTACCTGTACTCAAAAAATAGCTTTCTTCCATCAACAACGAGACCATCATCTCCGATTCCATCCATCATAGTACGAGCCGATACCTGGGATACCATAATATCTCCTGAGTTTCTAGGCACAAACAAAAAAGTAGATAGAGAACCAAATATCTATATTGATAGATACCGTAGAAGGAAAGTCAATAAATGCAAATCCACGGGAAGAGCCAGAATTCCGTTCTTTTATAACTCGAACATGACGTAGGGGGCCCCATTCTGCCTATGAATACAAGATACTTCATATTAAAAGGTATAAAAAATTTCTTACAATCAAAACAAGATCTTTTCTTTCAAGGACAAACACAAATCTTCCTTGCGCAGTATAGTTATAACATCGGAAACAAATAAGATAAGAGAACATATTTCGAAGTTGGAAGTTTTATGGAGGTTACTACTTACTAGGATCTGATAAAGATCTTCCTCAGTTGTCTTTTGTGACAAGCCCTTCACCACAACTGTAGCAGATGGAAACTAAATGTGGAAATGGTGGGGGTCAGCAACTATTTTAGCGCATATATTATATATATATATATATATATATATATATATAAAAAATTATAATATGGTATCTGTTGTCATACCAATGCAGAAGACTCATGACTTCGTCTATCATCATGATCCTTTCGCCTCTCACTCCTCTCATGCCTCCTTTCATCATAATTGTCCTCCCGGTGACTTCGAGAATGGCTGCGACCTCGAGGAGACCTTGATCTCTGGCGATCATCATGTCCACGAGACCAAGAACGCTCACATTTCCTGGGTGGACTTTGATCTTTCTCCCTGCTCAATTTTTTTTTATCACGTATACGATCACGAGAATCACGCCTCTTCCAACTATCATCTCCCTTACTGCCTCTATCATAATCAGAATCATAGCTGGACCGATTATAATCATAATCTCTTTCATAGCTATCCTCCCTGCTACGGGAAATACGATGCCTATAATCATAATCATCCGGCGGAAAATCAGCACGGCTACGTCCACTAAACCTCGCAGACCTATCAAACCCCTGATTGTGGTAGCTGTCACTGCCACGATAGTTATCTTGAAACTTATCCGCTTCTTGAAAACTATCAATTCCGCGATATTTATCAGATTCACGAAATCTGTCCATTTCAAATAAGGAATCCCCATAAGGTTTCTCATACCGTCTTGAATCTCTTGCTAGTGCTGATTCCTCGTCAAAACCTTTCCTTCTTGGTTGAGGCCAAGAGCCAACTGCTGGCGGGGGTGCATAATTATCCCTCTCAAGTATGTCTTGATGAAAAGCATTCCTAGGGTAGGTGCGCTCTCTTGGGAATCCCTCATCAATAAACCTTCTACCATTATATGTACCACCACCCCTGACAAAAATGAGTAAAACAGGAAGAAAGATAAAATAAAATTGTCACATAATAGACTGAACACTGAATCGCAAATAAATAATTTAAGAAAACGAGCACAGTACACACCCAGTAATCAGAATCAACTAGAATGTGGCCATACAGAGTGCGTAGTATAAAATCTTAAGAAAACTGCATGAGAACTACCATACAGAGTGCGTAATATATATTAATGAAATTACTTTGATGCAGACACCATATGTGGAGCAACATTTGGCACTTACCGGAAGTCTGGCTCATGCACTGCTGGATACCCCTCCAGAGCCTGTCCATTAAGAGAATAAGCTAAGTCAGCAACTAAAAATCATGGTACAGGTAGGCAAATCCAGTCCATAACCTCACTGGCGAACAGCTTTCTCTCATTTTCCTTAAAGGAAGAGATGCCAGTAAAAATGGAGTACAATCACATGAGGCCTATATTTCTTGTATATCATCCCGTTATGTGAAATAAGTAGGAAACCGCATTTACGCTGTTATTATCCCATCCTTGCTGATGTACATAACGTCCAGGATCCATTACTCGCAAGCTTCCACTGGAGTTTACCTCTGCAAGGCTCCTGATGTTCTTTCAAATGATTCTTGTAGCAGGTTGTCTGTAAATCTTTCCTGTAACGGATGCAGAAACAGATATAGTTATGCAAACTTGACCCAAGAAACATTTCTCATGACTTGGCCACCTTTTTCATTGGAGTCCTCAAAAACCCAAATCCCTTCCATAAATACCCATCTTCAAGCTTTCAGAACAGATAAATTACAAGGTCACACTGTCTCAGAGCTACCACATAAATAATCAATCCCACAATTTTACTAATAGAACCCTATGTTTCAGATTCAAACACAAATCTTTAGCACGAGATAATTATACAAGGGCGACTCTGTACCAAAACATGAACTACGCATGAATATAACTATGTTACTCCAACTCCATGCTTTTTCAGTACTGGTCTAGCAGATTCACTACATGACTTCATTTTCAATCCAATACTAATAAAAAAACAAAAAGACGCTCAACTAATAGCTAATTATAACTATCTATCTCCCATAGTTTCCCATACCAAGGTATGCAAAGTGTACATATTTGGTTAAACAAAATGGAGAACTTTCTATAATGGATTAAATAACGTGTTTTGAAGATCCAAAAACAACCCAATATGGAGCTTAGAATCATAAAATTTACTCAGGAAAGCATAAAAATCGTCTACTTGCTAAAATTTCATATTGATGAAAACCCTAAAACGGGTAAAACACCTATCATACGGACAAAGTAAAGAGATATAATTGCAGGATATATCATTGAAGCGTATAGTAATTGAAAATTACACCGATATCATCAATTCGAAAATTCAAACACAACGAATCGATATCGAGAAAGAAGAAGAAGAGAAAGAAATTAAGTAATTACAATAGCGCAGAACATGAGATGCTTATTTGAATTGAGAGACAGGCAGAAAAGATTAGAACTCACGATAACAACAATTAATCACCGTTTTACAGAGAGATCTTCCAGCTTCCTTTCGTCGAGAAAATCAAAAAATACTGAGACACATACCAAACGATTTGGGCGTAACTGAGCTGCCTTTTATTGTCGACGAAAATCTTTAGGTGGCGCATTAAGGACTGTTGGATGAGTTTGAGCCTGCCGCTAATTTTTCAAAGAGTGCCTTTATCAATTTTATCAGACACCAAACGGGGAAGTCAACTGAGAATTCTATAGACTACAGGTTTTTTTACTGAGAGTGTGTTTTTTTTAATTGAGAGACTCTCGGAGATAGGGGTGTCAATCGATGAATATCCGTAGGATAT
Organism: Papaver atlanticum; assembly: GCA_023531105.1. NCBI lineage: Eukaryota > Viridiplantae > Streptophyta > Magnoliopsida > Ranunculales > Papaveraceae > Papaver > Papaver atlanticum. The sequence goes on along the minus strand of JAJJMB010005149.1, from coordinate 3,468,766 downwards.
TTAGAAATCCGTATCCGATAATATTCTATAGGATATCAAAAATTAGATATCGATTTCGATAGGCTAAGCTATCGGATATCGGATATTTATCCGGTAATATCCAGTTCTGACAAAAAATGTTAAAAACCCTTTAAAACATGTTCATAATTGAAATTTAAGTTCAATTTCTCACACATTTCATATCGGATATCGGATATTAGGGTAAATCACAAATATGGTTAGGGTAAATCACAAATAAATCCATGTTCTATTGGATATCGGATATTAACAATTCGGATGGAGCCTAATCCGATTCCGATATATTAAGGAAGAAATATCCGATCTGATATCCGATAAAACGGATAAAATCCTATAGGATCTCGAATACTCGGAAACGGATTCCGGATATCGGACATATATTGACAGGCCTACTCGAAGATTCTCTGGAAATCTAGTGATTTTACGAGAGTTTTACAGAGAATTTTTGTGATGCAAAATTAGTGGATTTTTAGAGAGTTTTTGTGATCTATAGAGATTAAAAAAAAAAAAAAAAAAAGTAACCCACATTTGGGAGATCCTCCCACAAATTGGGGGATACTAACGGTTACATGGGGATGAATTTTGGCTAAGGGAGTTTTTTTTTGTGATGAAATGTCCATATTGCCCTTTATCATAATAAAAATAAAAATAAAACCTATAAAACCTAAATCACTGTAACCTTTGGTATCCCTTTTCATTCTCACCTGTCGGCTCCTCCTCTTCTTCTTCAATAATTTCTTCATTCATCGTCAATTAATTGACGATTCTAAAAAAAAAAAAAATCATCGATTAATTCCATTGTTAGTACCTAAAAATTACTCCTAGGAAAAACAATGTACCGTCGAGGTACTTTCTTTAGGTTCATACAAGACAAGCCTAAACCAAGAAAATGGTTGTTTCGTCATGCTTAAGTCACCAGGAGAAGATGGGTTGATCTTAGGGGAGGGAAGCATAGAAAGTTGAGAAATTGCAATGGCTATGAATTATGTGTAAGGGTGTTGACCTATGAAATTACAGAGCTTCTGAATGATAAGCTTGTTTTTTTCCTGATTATACTAATGAGCCTATTTATAGTAGTTAGGATGCATACTGCTTTTCCTCGTAAGTAATTGAGGTATTGAAAGGATGGAAAGATGGAGATTGTGGAGGTAATGGTAAGGTCCACTATGTTTGGGAAGTATCTGGAAACTTCCATACCATTACTTTATCATTTCGTCAACTGCTCTAAACTGTCAACACTACTCGTCACTTTATTATCATGGGGTGTTGCCATGTCGCATGTTACTATAAACCACCAGATAAATACCCCATGAAGAATCCCCCCATGTGACATGTTTTAATATTTCGTAAGATTTAGTGGAGTCATGGACTACCTCTTGCTTTGGGTAAGCCATAGCTATGATGTGCTAGATGTCACCTCTGGATACGTAGATTAATATTGAGGCTCATGAGAATGACACTGAACCTCTAACGACTCGCATTTTAGAAAACCTATTGAATATTGGATGGCTATGGCCAACAAGTAGAAAGGCCACAATGTCGTGACATGTCCATGGCCGAGAAAAGTAGGACACGGTGTCGTGCCATGGCCATGGCCGAGAAAAGTATGCCATGGTGTTGTGGCATGGACATGGCCTGTAGAAAAGATGGTCACGACAGCGTGGCCGTGGCATGGTCATGGCTTGTAGAGGAGATGGCCACGGCAACATGGGCGTGGCCTAGCCATAGCATGTAGAGGAGATATCCAAGGCAGTGTGTCGTAGCTTAGCTATGGGTTGGCTATGGACTGTAAAGGAGATGTCCACGCCATCGTGGTCGTGGATTTTCCATGGCCTATAAAGGAGATGGCTACGACAGCGTGGCCTTGGCATGGTCATGTCCTATAGAGGAGATGGCCATGACAAATGGTCGTGGCTTGGCCATGGCTATAGAGGAGATGGTCACGGCAGCGTGGTCGTGGCTAGTTGAGGAGAAGTCCACGGGAACGTGGCCGTGTCTTGTAGAGGAGATGGCCACGGCGGAGTGTCCATGAACGGGTAATAATACGGTTTCGTGGTCATAGCTTTGTATGTTATGAAATCGCCATGTGTCGTGGCTTGGATAGCCATGGCGTAACCATAACCTAGCAAGGGAATGTCATGGCACCATGATCGTGACATGGAAGGTGGTGGCATATATTCAACATGTTTAAGGATTCGGTCGTGGAAGTTTGCGACTTGGAACAGGTTCGATATTGGTATCCTTTAAGGATAAGAGTATGTTCCAAACGTGTATTTTGTATAGTCAGAAACCATCTGGAGGGAAGTCGCAAATATCACCAGTGGCATCCTGAGGACAATATTACTTCATACTAGCGGCCAATCCGTCTAGGAGTTTTCCAATCAGTGTGATAGAAGTGAGTACATTACAAGTACTAAAATACTCCATAAATATACATAGGACGTCGAGAGTTCAACTAGGTGACACCCTAACACATATATACTCATAGATATGTCTCTGATATATGTCTAGAGGCAAATTTATAAGTTTCGCCCTTGTCAGAAAACCATTATCTATAAAAATGAGATCGCGAATCAAACAATGACAAAGGGATTGCATTAATCCTGAAAAAGGAATTACGGATCAAAAGAAAGAAAAACAAGTTGTAATTGTAAATCAAGAAGAGGAAAAGAACTCAGACAATCAACTGCTCAGTCAAATGGCTTCGGTGAGAAAGTAAGTGATTCACAACCATTTGCAATCAAAAAATTGAACTTTGAATTCAGTTACATTGTCTCAGTCGGTATTGATTGCATGATGGAATCAACGCCAACTGAGATGTCGGTATAAAAAATTTAGGATCAAAACAATATTGATTCTTCAGTCGGTATAGAATTTTAGGTTGAATTTAATGCCAACTTTTGAGTCGGTATAGAGTTTTAGGTTGATTTTTACGCAAACAAACACACCGAATATCTGGTTTTAAATTGTTGTCTGTCGGTATTATCAAACTCATTTTTGTAATTTAGACAACTTATTGAAACAATCAATATAGTTAATAGAAACAATGTTGATAGTGGGTCAATATCTCTGGATTGAAATTAGACATTGTCGGCATTGTCTGTATAAAATTATCAATATCGACTAGGTGTCATAGCAACGCCGACTGAAGATTTCCAATGGAGACTTGTGTATCTTTTAATGCCGACTCGGGTTTTTTGTATGTCGACTTTTTTTTTGTACGCCGACTTTGGGTTGTAAAATGCATAGTTTTAATGGATAGTTTGTGATGTATGTCTTTTGGTTTAGGGCCAAGAATAAAGGATCAAAAGAACTTGCATCCGTGAAAGGATAGGTTACTGCCCCTACTCATGGGTCCCTTCCAAATCATCATGGTACTCGTAAACGATTGGGAGAAAGGAATGGAGGTACCAATCATATGGAGCCACTAAGGAACCGTATCATCCTATCAATCAGGGATCATACTGAAAAGGAGTTGGGACGAAGATCTCAGGAGGAAGATGAAGACATTCTCATAAAAGAAATAGTTCAACAAAAAGAAGGAGGTCAAGACAAAAAAGGTAAAGGAGTACCAATGAAGGAAAAGATAAGTTATATACATGTTGTTGATCTTATGCTACCTGACCACGATGATGACCATTTTAGGGGTGAAATAAATAATGATGAACTCTTATTCTGCTACAAGGATTCATTGGCTCATATCATCTATAAAACATATGTAAGATTATCCGTTTTATCATATTTCCTTGGTGTATTATTAATAATTTTATGATCATATATATATATATATATTTGTTTTGTACTTTATCGTTTTGTAAGATCATACAGATGCAGTATGTATCTTTAGACACCAACTGATGCATGCTTGGATTCGGATAAGGAATGTCAAGGTATTAGAGATCTAGTTGAAGCATTCGAGTTGTATCATGCAATCGTCAATCACGTGGAGTATGATGTTGTCAGTGTTAATTATCTCCCAGAGAGGTTTTATGGAAAAATTGATACCTTGCACTTCCCATGTGGGGAGATGACCATAATCCTCGATGATGCTCATCAAATTCCAGGTCTTCAAGTTACTGGTAAAACTGTTTCTGAACGAAATTACACCAAGGATCTTGACTGGGACCAGTTGCATGTTCTTAAGTTGAAGTTATTTGTTTGGTATAAAGACACTTCAGAAGAAATTTTATATAAAAACGAGAGTTACAAGATCAGGACGTACATTCTAAAAACGTTAAAGGACACATTTGGAGGGACAAAGGAGAAAGAATCACATGGAAGGCCTTTCGACGTTCGTCGTACAACCATTGCATATTTGTTATATGTATTTGGCATTAAGATATTCCTTGACACTAGTGGAAACCGTGTGAATGCAAACTTCCTACAGTTGTTGGATCCTTAGGAGGATGTATACATGATACAAATAACCTCTTTACCTTGGTGACTATTATTATAGAGGCGGGATTCAGAATAATAATAGACAAAACTTAGAAAACAGAAGACACAAGAAAGTAATTCGAAAAAAAAAATCTTCTCTAGATTATGAACAAGAAAATGATTACAATTCTCTATTTGTTACGCTCACAATCTCTCTGGGTAAAATCCTTAAACTATTTGCTAAGTTTGCTTTACAATAATTAATTGCCTCACAAACTTCTCTCAAGGTGATTCGTCCCACAAACCTCCCTCTCTAGGTGTGTCTGTATCAAAAACCACAGTATCAAGATATCCTTAGCTATAAGCTAAACATCTCTATTTATAGCTTTTGGTTTGGTTTCTTAAACCTTCTAGGAATCTATTTTCTTATCTAGGAATAATTCCTTATCTAGGTATATATTTCCTAATCTAGAAATATTACCTTGTCTAGGAATACTGCCTAAAAATCAGTACTCCTTCCTAAAATAAAAGTTTATCCTCAATATAACTTGAGGATTGATAAGTTCCCAAAAAAAGGAAAGATACACCTGTATCATCTCCCCCCCCCCCCGCGCCCCGCCCCCCCCCCCGCGCCGAGCCACACGCGCGCACACACACCTTTTAAGAACTTGAACTCCTGTGATAGTTAGAAATGGAGATAAGGGAACTCGAGAGTTCCTTTCTCCCTGGTGAACCATCT
>JAJJMB010005149.1:3412228-3463622 GCA_023531105.1 Papaver atlanticum | reverse complement strand
GGAGATAAGGGAACTCGAGAGTTCCTTTCTCCCTGGTGAACCATCTCGCCTTGCTGGGAACTTTACATTCACGTACAATTAGAAAAACACAATTCTCTCTTTGTCTTGTTTTAGTCACTCTTCGCTCCATAATGTAGTTGTCCTCGATTGGTTCTTCTCGATCAACCCACAAGTCTTCTACACATAGCAAGATCATCTTGCCATCCTCACCATCATCTTGTAGCGGTGGATAAAACAACTTCAACTGTTCGGCATTAGTAGCCGAGCACATTCCTTCCTCGTCAGGTTGTTCCTTATCTGAATTCAACCATATATACCATGGTTATCTTGTTCTTCTTACGTATTTCAATTTTCGAGTAAATCACCAAGTTGTTTGTAGAGAGATCTAGTGAAGACCGTAAACCACAGGGATATACCCTATAAACTAACCTGGCTCTGATACCAACTTAATACGTATGACCTCTTTACCTTGGTGACTATTATCAAAGACGCAGAATTAAGAATAATAATAGACGGAAACTTAGAAAGCAGAAGACACAAGAAAGTAATTCAAATAAAATATCTTCTCTAGATTATGAACAAGAAAACGATTACAATTCTCTCTTTGTTACGCTCACAATCTCTCTAGGTAAAAGCCTTAAACTATTTGCTAAGTTTGGTTTTACAATAATTAATTGCCTTACAAACTTCTCTCAAGGTGATTTTTCTCACAAACCTCCCTCTTTAGGTGTGTTTGTATCACAAACCACACTATCTAAATATCCTCAGCTACGATCTAAACATCTATATTTATAGCTTTTGGTTTGGTTTCTCAAACCTTCTAGGAATCTATTTCATTATCTAGGAATAATTTTTTTTCTAAGTATATATTTCCTTATCTAAAAATATTACCTTGTCTAGGAAATATTCCTTTTCTAGGTATATTTCCTTATCTAAGAATATTTCTTTATCTAGGAATATTGCCTAAAAATCAGTACTCCTTCCTGAAGTATAAACTATCCTCAATATAACTTGAGGATTGCTAAGTTCCCAAAATAGGAAAGATGCACCTGTATCAATGCAAGTACTTGTGGGGCACTACAGTGGTTTCACATTTGTTGTCAGAGATGCGAAACGCAAATAAGGAGGAAAAAACCAAGTTTGTTGGGAACTTGACTCTCTTACAAGTTCGTAATTTAATTGGAATATTTATCGTTTCTTTTGTTTCTTATTTTTCGATATTCAATTATGTTGATTGTTATATATACTATTTCAACATTGTTACCAATATTGTTCGTTTTTGACGTAATTTTGGGCATATGAACACTTCCCAACATTGTTCCCGGACGACAACAAATTGTTGAAGAAAAATGTGGATTATCAGCCACACCAGCCTAAAGCCTTTAAATACTCGTTCAAAAAGGATCCATTTACGGGTAACAAGGCAAAACTATTAGAAATGAGATTAGCGTTGGACCAAATAACGACCCATAAGTTAGTTTTTGACCCTTACAAGGTGGAAAAAGATCTCCAACAATGTCCTTTAATTCTCGATGACGTTGCGTTCTACAACGGACCTTTATTTTACCCAAGCGGACATGTCATGTACGATGGGCTGCTTGTAATGCGACAATATGGGTTTAAGCAAGACGTTGTGGGAGAGACTTCGCTGTACAAGTTTACACATGTTTTGGCCAAATGAAAATCAAGTGGCAAACCTTCATAGCTTACACACCACCACCAATCCATAAGCATTGGAGGGAAAGACTAAAATGGTGAATTGTAAACTGAAGTCGTTAGACATTGGTGGTCAACGGTCATGAAGTGCATCCTGCATACATGTTGGAATACCGTGCTTACTCCCATGCTTATGTGGTATGTCCAGTGATTGTCGAAGTCCCACCCCCCACCCAAAAATAAATAAATGGAAAATGCTTCTACAACTTATATTTCTACTCCCAATACTCCTTATAAAGATCCCGGTTCAATTTCGAAGATATATCAACTTGTGGTACGTATATTTATGTATTTTTTGATTTATAATATATATTCTTGTATAAGTTTAATATTTGTTTGTTTGAATGAAAAATAGCGAAAACTACTTGGTGATATGACGAATTAAATTAAATGCTAGATAGAAAAGAAAAAGAAAAAAGGTGTTGATTCTTGATGAATTGTGTTTAGTCAATAAAAAATCGCAAAACATTGACAATGAGGACGCAAACACGAAGGCCATATTCGGGGAAGGGAAGAAAAAGCGGGTCAAGAAGGAGAGGCGTGACTGAAGCAATGTGGTTCAATTATGTTTGTTTAGTTTAAGTGTGGTTTAAATTTGTTAGCTTTTGAACAATGTGGTTTAAGTTTGTTAAGTTTGAACAATATGGATCTCTATAAAATTTCTAAAACTATGATTATTTGGTTTAACTTTGGTATAACTTAGAACATGCTAATGTAATCAACGTCATTTTTAAGAATCAATGTAATCTGTCTCATTTGAGGTGTCATTCGACATAAATGTTGTGTCAACATTTTATGCCGACAGTTCAATCAACATAACATATATATATTATCAATCCAATGCCGACAGAATAGTTCAATTGGCTTTGTATTTGTCTCATTTCAGGTGTCAGTCGACATAGATGTTGTGTCAACATTCTATGCCGGTAGTTGAATCGGTATTACATATATACTATAAATCCAATACCGACAGAACAATTCAATTGGCATTATATCTGTCTTATTTCAGGTTTCTGTCGGCATAGATGTTGTGTCAACATTCCATGTCGACAGCTGAATCGGCATTGCATATATACTATCAATCCAATGCTGACACAACAATTCAATTGCATTGGATCTGTCTCATTCCAGGTGTCAGTCGATGTAGATATTGTGTCAACATTCTATGCCGACAATTGAATCATCATTGCATATATACTATCAATCGAAAGCTGAGATCAGTCCAACTGGCATTGAATCTATCTCATTTCAGGTATCAGTCGGCATAGATGTTGTGTCAAAAATCTATGCGGACAGTTGAATCGTCATTGCGTATATACTATCAATTCTATGATGACAGAACAATACAATTGGCATTAAATCTGTCTCATTTCAGATATTAGTCGGCATAGATATTTTTTCAAAATCTATGTTGACAGTTGAATCGACATAAAAGTTCAATTGGCAAAAAAACTAAATGTTTGAAGATAGTCGGGATTGATGGTTTTACTATATCTATGCTGACTCTATTTACATTTTGTAAAATCTAGTCGTTTTTTTGCCATCTTGCACAACACCTTACATATGATACACACCAACCCATTCTCATTTAAAAAAACATTCAAAAGATCATTCAAAATCATACATTTTACAACAAATAATCCTTTAACATGACACCAGACATATATTAATCTCGCAAAGTTTACGATAGATGAAGCTTTATCGCTTTGTCGAACTACGTGGCTCGTTATTCGGCTAGGGGTGCGGAACAACGTCAAAATGGATTAATGAGTATGAGTTATATCCATAGAATCTAAGAAAACTTATGCAACGATACCGATAGCCCCAATAAGCACAATGCAGATGGGTTGTTTTGTCGATTTCAAGCTATAAAAAAATAAATTAGAGGTTTTATAGCTTTGGTTCGGGTTATTAATCATTATCGACTTAGGGGGTGATACAAATGCTGATGTTATATCGCAAGCTAGAGAAGAATCGTGAAGTTGTAGAAGAACCAATTTTTCTCACGGAGATCATTACGCAATCCTTAGGGAATTTTTGATAACCCATATGGGATGTTAGCAAGTTGTTATTCTTTGGTTTAATTGTTGTTAAGAAGGTGTCATTATTGTGTATGAATGTTCTTATATATTGGGTTGTAGTTGTTTTAGTTCTTAATTAATAGAAAAGTGTTTGTATTTGTTTCTATGTTCTTTGAAAGTAGAAGATTCGGCATTAAAAATAGGTTTATGATCAATTCAACGCCGACTTTCTTGTTTTGATTCGTAATAAAACTATGTCGACTTCTCGTACAAAAATTAAGTGAATCCCCAAAAACCATTTTATTGATTATTATTCAAAGTTCAAAATACAACCAAGTGAATCCCAAAAAACCCCATTCCTCATCCATTTCAACTATTTCAATCAGTGTCATATTCTCTCGCGGGATGGATAATTGCACAACATCCTATAGTAGGTGATTCTCCTCGTACAATTCCATTCATTCTTACGAATGATTAGGCATTGCATCCTTGTGTTTAATATACAGAAAAACCAGTGGTAATGGATAATTTTCCTTTATTTAATTTGAGGATGATGAAGTGATTTTTTTTCACAAACGCTAAAACAATCCTTCTCTTCTAGAAATCCTTCGCACCTTTGGAACTTTAATGTAAACGTTTGCCACGTAGAAGGCCTGAAATAACGAACATCACATTTAAAGTCATCTGCTAGTATATTAATACATACTGACATTCTCATCCAATATTGCGTCGAAAAGAAGTCCATCGGTTACCGAGGCCCAAGCATACGAGCATGCAAATCATTGAACTCTTTTTCTTATTCATCCGTTGATTGATAGAAGCTCTTCTTTTCGATTAGTGTTACGACCATCCTCTTTATAACATTTTGGAATTGTGCCATCCCTTAATCATCCACCAAATTTAAGTATCTTGATTGCTCGGTAGCAGCATGAAAGCCACAATTTCCGTCTCTATCAATACGTCCATTTATAAATCATATTGATTAATGGTCTCGGGAAGTTGACTCATATACTCTTCTATTTTGGTATGATAACTTTGACTCGGCCTATGTGTTTTTGAATCCTTAGGGGGTTTTCTATCACCATGATGTATCCTTATTATCTCCAATCCATCTTATGCATACTCTAGGAGGTCCAAATTACTTCTCCGGTCTTCCTCTCTTTTTTGGTGCTTCACCGACATTTTGAACCGCTTTTGAACTCTCATCTTTTTGATGTTGTGTTGATGTACAAGTATCTTTCTTCGGTGTTCCTCTTTTCTTTGGAACCGGTTGTGAACTCTCATCTTCTTCTTGTTGTATTGATGTATATTAGCTTTCTTCTTTGGCCTATCTCTTTTCTTTGGAACCATTGTGAACCAATGTTGGGAATAACTTTTAAATTCTCATCTTATTCTTGTAGTGTTGATGTAGTAATTCCTTTCTTTTTTGGAACATGGGCTTCATCATATCTCACTTCGGAAATCTCAAAAAACGTATGGATCTCTTTTCTTACTCTCCTCATGTTCCACCTCGCTTTCACTTGTTGTTTTTTCTTTTGTCCTCCACAAGTTGGTTGGAGGTCTACCAGTAGGCTTTCCTTTTATTGGTTCACCCAAGTCTACTGTCTATGGGAGAGTAATTATCCTTAGTTGGCTAAATAAAAAAAATCGGTGGATGATTTTCCACATGAGTGAGTGTTCAATAATTTTATGGCTTCATTAGTTTCCCATGGTGATTCTCCGGCAACTTCCGTAGGATGAGGTGTAAAAGAGTGTTGTTTCCAAAACAGATCGATATCCTCAAAAGGTATCACCTTTTTATACTTCACAAGCATATGACAACACGGAAAGTCCCAAAGATGACACCTAAGGACAAATACAAACATTACCTGGATGACCCTTTTTTATCTCATAATTTAGTTCTTTCATCATATATCTTATTACCCAATATGACACATTATATTCTATTTTCCGGAGCAACTTTTTATGTCTCATATTTGTTGTTATCCTCTGTATTGAGCTTTTTTGGAATGCTTCTATCAATATCATTTTTGAAGTATTGCTCCATTGGCTCCGTTACTATAATAATATTTCTTTGATTAAAATCAAGGAGTTTTTTTCAAGCGGCCATGAGCGGATTCCGGAATACCAGTGGCTTCATTGCCATAGTGTCTATAGTCGGTTTGTCCATGCCGCACAAAAATTTCTATTTGTATAAATCCAACCATTGGTTCCTACGATAAAATACCACGCTTGGGTACCTATCATTCCACCGAGCAATAAATTTTTTCAAATTTTCTTCATATCTAGTCTCGGTGATGGACCAAACCAAGGAATCCCAATCTCCTAAAAACTCTACCATATTTCATGATTTTCTTTGTGTTCTTCGTCCACTTTCTCTTATTGTTCCGGTGATAGTTGGCTTATGCGAACTTCTTCCTCAAGAGATTCGTTCTTTGACTTCTTAATATCCATCTTTGGAGGTTCAATAACCGCATGAAAAATTTTCTTCACATTGTTCGCTATGCAGAATGTACAAAGGAAATTTTGTGCATCCGAGAAAACATAGGAAATCACGGTCATTAACGCGTCATCATTATTGGTTATTCTGACCCTTGGAAGATCATTTCCGCAAAAAAAGTAACTTCAATTGTTGTAATGCAAAAATATAATTATAATCCTTCTCGTTTCTCATAAAACACCAAAACAACGTGAATGTTACCATATCCGATATATGACCCACGATGTTGAATAACGGCATATGGTATTTGTTTGTTTTATAAGTGCAATCCATCATAAGAACCGAAAATAATGATTGATCCAATTGCACCATCAACGAATGACCAAGGAATATTTAAAGAACCTTACCGTCCGGGCTATTTTTTTCCTTGTATGTGTAGTTGTGATCGGTAGATAACTATAGAAATTCTTGTATAATCGACCTACCTTGCCAACGTTCTAGTTTTATAGTGGCTTCCGCACTATAAATTGTACTTAAGGAAGACACGCCAGTTTTATCCTTTGCCTTGATGCCGCTAAGCATTTGACTTGGTGTGGTGCGTGTTTTAGTTAATTTCTCTACTTCCTAAAATTCGTGAGGTTTTAGCTTTGCAACTAAGGAGTTTCCAACAAAATACTCCGAATCTGGATGGTTATGGTGACCGTTCCACATTTTACCTTTTCATACATTTCCCTTCAAATTGAATACAAGCTTGAAAGGGCATCCATCCTTCCTCGTAATAGGATTGTATGGTCTATTAGTTTTCTTTCGTTATACAAAATCCTTTTTCATGTGGATGTTCCTAGCATATGACCCACCTCTCTTGCAAGTCATCTCAAACCAAATATCTTTGCCTTGGCGGTTTTCCCACTAATACACTCTTATTATTGAGAGCCGTTTCTTTAGCCTACTTAATTACCTCATCTTTACTCGCGAATTCCAAATCAGTCGCATACTTAATTGCCTTATATTTACTCGTGAATTCCAAATCAGTCGACGTTGATGTGGGTCATACTGAATGTTGGCTTAACAGTCGGCATGCTTGTAAAAAAAAAAAAATCAATGTCGATATAGCAGTCGACATGCCCGGTAAAAAAAACACTCAATGCAGTCGGCATTATATGAATATGTCGTCAATGTCGACTCATACCGAAAGTCTCTACCTAATATCAAGGGACAGTAGATCTAAATGTCAAAGATTCCAACAATGCCGACTATGGAGCAGACTAGTCGGCATTGTTTTATATCCTCGATCATGCCGACTGGACTTGGATATTGGTGGAATACCAAATGTCGGCATAGGGTTATGATGAAGACGGTGCCGACTATGTTGACTATGGGTGTGAAAATTTACGAATTATACCTACATAAATCACCTCTAACACACCCAATACCCGATTATTCGGAGTACTTGTATCATTAGTTTCTTCAGTTAAATTTTGTGGATCTTCACTTGGTCCTTTATTTGAAACTTGACTTATCGTTTGATTTAGGGTTTGATTTGAGGGGTTTTCTTGAATGAAAGTTTGATTCTCTGTACATAAGGTTACGATTGAGAGTTTTTATCAAAATTAATGTAAACACCTTCTTCTTGGTGAGATAAGAATTCCCCAATATTAAATTCCTCACTAGAATCTCTCATATTACTCAAATCTCCCAAAATTCTTCTTCTTTTCCTCTACGCTCTCTATTCTATAACTAACACTCGAAAAGATAAAATCAAAATCTAAAGTTTAATCTTAACATACTAGTCTATTATCTAATTGACCTTAACAAACTAATCTAATTAACGCTGATTAATCAAGTGCAATTTAGCCATTACAAAAATTATTTGGATAAGGGGTTCTTCAAATTATTTCGTAATGTTTTCTTTGTCTTTTTGTGTATCCCCCAATTTGTAAGCGTATCCCCTAAATGTGGTTTTTTTTTTAATATATAATCAAAATTCCAAAATATCAACCAGCTTTTTTGTTATGCAAGTTACAACGTTAACAAATGTGCGTGAATAAATCGTAAAATACGTGTCGGTTGTCAATAAAATTTAGTATATGTATCACACCATCTGTGTTTGTTTTTTCTATCAATATTTTCTTCTCTCCTTCATGACAAAGTACTATCACGCGGCACAAATAAAAGAGAATCAGTGTACAATGAATTTAAAACAGCTAGTGCCTGGCTGCTAGACCATTGTAAAATAAATAAATAAAAGATTTGTACGTGAATTCGATGCTTATGAGAAAATAAACCAAATTTCAAAGTCTCTAAAAGTCTCACTATTTAGGAGAGATTTTTGTCATGCCTATTTTCTTACAAAAGTCCTTTAAAGTCTCTGAAATCTTGAAATCCATGACTTATAAATATGAATCCAATAACACGGGCGTTTGAGTGACTCTTAAGAAATCCATGACTTATAAATATGAATCCAATAACACTGGTGTTTGAGTGACTCTTAAGAAATCCCAATCCAATAACATGAAGTTTTAGAGAATTCAAAAGACTTGTAAAAAAAAGTCTTTATCCACTAACAAGGGAGATTAAGAGACTCCCTTGGAATCTCTATTGACTAACAGTAGATTTTAGAACTCTCTAAAAATCCTTCAAATTCTCATTTGACTATCTCTCTGTAAGGGAGGAAAGAACATATACCAATCAATTTCAAGCGGTACCACCGTACAATACTGATACCAAAAACTGCAAACTACGGTATGAAGTATGAACGTGTTAAAGTCATCACACAATTCCATCCATGGTGAAGCACAGAAGAACCTGTCACACATGATAAGCAAGAAGTTCGTTCAGTTTATTACCTTGTGCAGAAATATATTCAAAATGGCTTATGTTCTTTCGGACCTCAGTAGTCCAATCGAAAAATCTGAGTTCTCTCCACTTTCTGTGTGGGGTTTATTGATCGATATCGAAAATTTCTGTCTAAGTAACATATTATTGTCATTGGTCATATTGAATTTGTATACAATAAATGTAAAAATATAATATACTTTCATCTTTAACAAAAAAAAGTTAGATAAAACTGATTGACTTATGGAATTCGAAAAATATTGTCCCAAACATGCGTATAACAATAAGATTTTACATTTAACAAGTAGAGCGGAATTTTTACCGTAAACCATCAGGTTTTCTTAAAGAAACTCATTGTGAATTTTGGAAGTAAATAACACCAATTTTTTTCAAATTGGTATGAAAAACCTGTGAATTAAATCTATGTAAATTTAAATCAACATTGACATGACTTTTCTATTCCATATAGGTAGGTGTCACATGCCCATTTAATCGCCCAAAATTTGCATGGGACATGACCGGCAATGATTGTGGTTCAGTTAATCAACTTCACCCATAATCACTCAGGCTTGCATACTTGCACCAAAGTACGCATCTGCCTTCACTCTAAAGGCTTTGCACAACGGAAGTCTTTCTTATTTTTCTCTAACTCTTCGTACCCCCATAAGCATAAGAGGTTCTGCCATGCACTTGAACAATTCTCACACAAACCAGCAACACAATGAACACAAAGAATACTGCAACAAACCCATTTTATTGCACTAAACAGTCCATCACATGGACTAAATAGGCCATCACCCTCTTGGTGATGCCTTATTCTCTCAAGTATGAGACTACATGTCTACAAAAATTTCTCCTATGTAAGCCTACTGATTTTCCCACTCCTTAGCACTATTTATACAGTGGTTACAATGGCCAAAACCGTGCACAACCATTGCACACGCAAGGGACGGCCATCTGTCCCATGGAGCAGTTCCATAACCGCCTATAAAGTGCCACCGTGACCAGTTTTTCTCTAAACTGACGCCAACACCCAACACCTGTTCTCTAGCAGCAGCCTTCTCCCACGCTTATAATCTCTCTTTATAACCGCTCTACTTCGTCTCGCGTCATTGGCATGCTTGTGAAGCTCGTAACCAACTCATAACCGTCACCTGAGCTGTATTGCACAACTGTTGCGCTTTACTGAATTCTGCCTTGATCTCTTTGCTCATCCACCTTGGCCCTAAAACTTCTTACTCTAAGCTAATGTACGGACCATTCTTGTGCTTTAATCATCAAGGCCAATTCTTTAAACTCATTCTAGTTACTCATGGCGTCATATGCTTCACTTAGCCATTTTGCTTGACAATAGAAATGCCACTCTTGCATTACTAGATTGTTTGCACTGTCCAAGCTTTTGCCAACCTTGAACTAATGCCCTAGACCAACTCTTGTCCTATTCTTCACTCTTGCATCATCCTTGAGTTTGGGCCAACTCAATTCCACGGATATGCCTTAATGCCAACATCGCATGTTGCATCTGACACTTTGGCCTCGTCTTGCCTTTTACTTAATGAAGCCTCATTGTGTCGGCCAATAAGCTTCATTACTTATAAAAATGTCTTTATAGTGTAGCGCTACTGTTGCGTTTCACGGGCCCTGCAGGGTGCCACTATCTTAGTGCTTGACAGTCTATACAGTATACCGCTATTATGGCCATGCAATGCGCTATTATGGCTTTGCATTGCGCCGTTATGGCTGAACACTGACTTGGCCTGCAACACTGTGATGCACAATCATTATGCTCACTTGAAGGACCGGTCATAGACCTCTCCCACCTAATCCGTTCAACGCCCTCGTTTAACGCAACCAAGTATAAACTCAATACTGGTCTCAATCTTCGCTGCATGCACTTTCAGAACCCTTTTCTGAAATTCAACAATCTCTTCTAGCTTTTGCAGAACGCCCTTAACCAACTTCTATGCTTTAGCATCAGCATTACTTAGCTTTACTGCCTTGCCATTTATCCTACTGATCTTGAGTTTTTGTTGTTACGTTGCGCATACGTTCTAACTCTACTTCAAATCGTATATCAATACTCAAATGCAACTTGGAAATTCCTCTTGCCAATTCCCTGAATTAGGCTTGAACTTCACATGAATCATGTGTTCCCAAGTGTACACAAGTAATGATTCTCCCCAACTAATCACATTGATCAATGCCATATTCTTATGCCTTCATTTTCCGACATTAGTTGCACCACGCAACATAACAGGACTTATACAAGACTTGGCCTCATTCTTCAATCATATGCGCCTACGCCAAATTTGCCATTCTTTAAGGTATGCATGCTATGATTCCATACCACTCTGGTATGTGCCCCAATCTATATCCTTTGCTATCTTCAGTAATGCAACAAAACTTACACTAGATTTGGCCTCCAAATCCTATTGTAAATTACGCCTCCTAGCTTTGCAATATTTGTATACCAAAAAACCAGCACCTTGCTGTTCCTTGCTTGCATTGTCGCTACACCTTGATTGAAATGCATGACTTTGGTATAGTCATGACTTAGGATACCTGGGGCTCTCCTCCGTCACTTTAAAAGCAGTATCCTCTTCACGCGCCTTTGAAACCAGCAATTTAAGCATCACTTGCTCTTTCAAACTGCTAAGCTTTAATGTGGCGGAAAAAAACATCATGTTCTTCCTAGCTATGAGTTACTCTTAACTCATATACTTGATGGACTTACATCTTCATTATTGCTGTGTTACTCCATGCTATCGTTGCCATATGCCGTCGCACTTCCACGTAACTCTCAACAGCAAACTCGACTATGCCACCAACTCCTCTATTTGCTTCTTTCACTTTCAGTGTCTTCTATTGCATATTTTGGCTTAATATGCTATGTAGCATCTTCCACGCGAACTAGTTTTACTTTGAACGAAAGAGGCAAGATCTTTCACTTCAAATATCCTCATTCACTACTATCTTACATAGAGAGACTTCATTCCAACACCAAGGTCCACTCGACCCAAACTGAAAGTATACTCAAACTTGAGCAAATACTCGCGCCAACTGATTGCAACTTGTATGACCTAACAAGTCTTGCAATACTGACTTCATCTTCGCTTCTAAGAAACAAAGGAAGCGAGATAGCATCTACTGTCCCCAATGTAGCAATTCACTTTGCCACATGCACTCTTATACTTATCAACGTTCTTATGCAACTCCCATAACGAAGCATAATATAATTAACACTTAGTTGAATACTCCTTCAAACTGATGCTATCATGTTGCTTTAGTTTTCATGAAGATTTCTCCAAAAATGACCTCATGCCATTCTTATGCATCACCACTACTCTTGTCCTTCTTTCTCCATGCATCTACAATTCGCCTAACTTGCATCTCCAACCGCATTATGCATTTTGGCCATTCCTAGATCCCATTGGCTCATGCTACTGTTGCATATTTGCTATGCCAGTCAACACCCGAATTTTAATGCAAACTTGTGCACCTTTGCACAACTGGAACGGACTTAACTTGGTAATTCTGAGCATCACCATAGATCTTAACAAAGTCATATCACTCAATGACTTATGCGGATAAACACTCTGGAAAGTTGCAAACAAGGCCATAATCCTTGCAAATGAGGCGCCACTTCCTACGTTCCATGAAGCAAGAATGCTGCATTCTTCTTCAAGCTTAGAACTCATTTTTACTATCCATGCACAACTGGCAACTCTTGTCTTTCCCCTTCTCCAAAATCAACTTTAGTAGAACCAATTGTTGATTGGCAGTCGACAAGAACATCCGCTTGTGGTTCTGATCAAATGCAGGTCTTTGTACACCCTTTTCCAAGCATTCTGATCCCACTCATAAACCAGGTGCAAGCACACTCCTTGTGCGCATCTAGCATCAACGAAGAACTCTTTGCAAACGCAAGACCGTGGTGTATCGGTTTCCCCCTAACTTGCGCTTATTTCTTCAGCCTTTCAATAAGCTTTATGCTAGATAAGAATTGGCCATCCAATTCTTCCTTCATGGAATCACATTGCCACAAAAATGCTGGTTTGCAACCAGACTTTGCATTACCACCAAGGTACATGCATTCAAGAGAGATAACTATAATCTTCCATCAACTGGCTACGATGAAAAACACCTTCAATCTATCGCATAGACATGTTCTTCATCTTTTTTGCCACTGCAAAGGCCATCAACTTCTTTGAGTTTAGGAATTTTCGCAAAATTCCCATTACAACTTGTAATCTACTCGCTACTGATAACACTACAAAGATATGCATTCCAAATTCGTAATTCTTTGCATACTTGTGAGAAACATGGACTTTAACAACTGACTTGCACCATAGAAGCCAGCATACTCCTTAGTTTTGTCATGCCATCACTTGAAAACCCGGTTTTCAATGACTCTTGCACGTTCGTCTAACACTTTGGGCAGGAATTTTGACACCTTTGTCATAAACTTTCATGGCCTGTTGCTACCTCAAGCTTCAAAGTTCATTCCAATTGATCTTTCCACACAATACCAACTTCTTTTAGTCTTCATACTAATGAAACCCAAACAATTCTTCACTGAATTTGACAAACAAATGACACCAACTTGAGTAAAAGAGAGAAAAATCAGCAAATGTGTCCCCAAACACAGCTCTGATACCAGCTGTCATATGCCCATTTAATCGCCTAAAATTTTCATAGGACATGACCGGCAATGATTGTGGTTCAGTGAATCAACTTAACCCATAATCACTCAGGCTTGCATACTTGCACCAAAGTACGCATCTGCCTTAACTCTAAAGGCTTTGCACAACGGAAGTCTTTCTTCTTTTTCTCTAACTCTTCTTGCCCCCATAAGCATAAGAGGTTCTGCCATGCACTTGAACAATTCTCACACAAACCAGCAACACAATGAACACAAAGAATACTGCAACAAACCCATTTTATTGCACTAAGGGAAGATTACATCAAACAGTCCATCACATGGACTAAATAGGCCATCACCCTCTTGGTGATGCCTTATTCTCTCAAGTATGAGACTACATGTCTACAAAACTTTTTCCTATGTAAGCCTACTGATTTTCCCACTCCTTAGGACTATTTATACAGTGGTTACAATGGCCAAAACCGTGCACAACCATTGCACACGCAAGGGACGACCATCTGTCCCATGGAGCAGTTCCATAACCGCCTATAAAGTGCCACCGTGACCAGTTTCTCTCTAAACTGACGCCAACGCCCAACACCTGTTCTCTAGCAGAAGCCTTCTCCCACGCTTATAAACTCTCTTTATAACCGCTCTACTTCGTCTCACGTCATTGGCATGCTTGTCAAGCTCGTAACCAACTCATAACCGTCACCTGAGCTGTATTGCACAACTGTTGCGCTTTACTGAATTCTGCCTTGATCTCTTTGCTCATCCACCTTGGCCCTGCCAACTTATTACTCTAAGCTAATTTACGGACCATTCTTGTGCTTTAATCATCAAGGCCAATTCTTTAAACTCATTCTAGTTACTCATGGCGTCATATGCTTCACTTAGCCATTTTGCTTGACAATAGCAATGCCACTCTTGCATTACTAGCTTGTTTGCACTGTCCAAGCTTTGGCCAACCTTGAACTAATTCCATAGACCAACTCTTGGCCTATTCTTCACTCTTGCATCATCCTTGAGTTTGGGCCAACTCAATTCCACGGATATGCCTTAATGCCAACATCGCATGTTGCATCTGACACTTTGGCCTCGTCTTACCTTTCCCTCAATGAAGCCCCATTGTGTCGGCCAATAAGCTTCATTACTTAGCCAAATGTATTTACATTGTAGCGCCACTCTTGCACTTCACTGGCCCTGCAGGGTGTCACTATCTTAGTGCTAGACAGTCTATACAGTATACCGTTATTATGGCCATGCAATGCGCTATTATCGCTTTGCATTGCTTCGTTATGGCTGAACACTGACCTTGCCTGCAACACTGTGACGCACAATCATTATGCTCACTTACCGGACCGGTCATAGTAGGTCAGTATGGGTCAGTATTCGTCCGTATCGATTGATGTAAATAATTAATACTTCAGGATACAAATAAATAAATATCTTGGACCAGTGTCAACAAATACAAAAATATATCGGCCAAGATTTCATTCCACACCTCATCTCTTTCCTTCCCTCTCTCTAGAACCAGGCGATTTCCAGCAAGGGTAAATCTAGTTTCGGCATGTGTTTATTGCTCAGATCTGCTCCTCTTAAAGTAGATCTGGGCAGTTTTTAGTGTTTATACTTTATTTACAGTTTTTTCATAGATTAGAAGATTAGGGCTAGATTTTAGTTAAGTTTTAGTTGTTTCCGGCGATGATTTATTCCTGCTGTCTGGCCGCGTCTTCATAGCATTTCTTCCGGTCACCGGTCTCTGAAGTTCTCCGGTCAAAAATCAGGCAAAACACTAATGTTTCAAAAGAGCATCTCTTTGCAAAGAACACTCTATCAAATGGTCAGACTATGTCTAGAAGACTATCCATCTCCGATTTAATCGGCTATTGCATACTTGTAAGTTGTCAAAGTCCGATATTTCTTCTCTTTTCCTTGTTGGAATACTCAAGCATGTACTTTTTATGGTATGTTCTTCATGTTCTTCAATGGGTTCTTGATGTACTTAATCTCATTCTAATCATGGTTTGCTATTAATGATATGGAAGTTTATTATCAGGAAAAAAAAAAAATCATCCCATGACTTCATATACGGATATGTAATTTATCAAAAGTTATAAAACTGGTGCAGTAATATTTAAACTATTTTCAATTAAATACTGAAAGTGAATTGACGAGGACAATTCAATTGCAAAAACATTACATTGTGACAAATATCATTATCGAAAGAAGGAAAACTGTGAAGAAACACAACAGCTTTACAATGATGGACCACACTTCGGCGTAAATTACAACCGTATAGAAAAACAAAACGGTGACTGTCCTTGAAAACTCAAAAACAAGGGTCATTTTCTGAGTAGTGCAAGATCCAGTGCTGTATACTAGAGCAGTTGACTGAAAGTTGAAGCTGCATTACAACTGCTTAACCAGAGTGGAAGAATTCTGGTTTCTACTTTCTACAACCCCATCTGAGAAAGACTGGAGAAAGATTAAAAAGACTAACAAATAGCGTCTAAGTTTTATGCACCTAAAGTTTCTGGATTGCTATTTTGGCTTTTGATCCTAGCCATTTGAGAAACCAGCAGCTCATGAACCGTACTCTTTAACTGCAAAAGCGGAAAAAACAAAAAGGAATTAATTAGCTCTAATGGAAATCCAATTCATCTTTCATTACAAAAGAAACGATAAAATCCAACGGGACCATGTTATTGATAGGTTCGTTAAAGAAATTTGTTTTTGGTTTTTACTTTTTGGATTACCAGTTGAAGATAAATTCATCATAATTAAAAACTGAAGCTAAATGTATCAACAAATAAAAAGGATGGGGATATATTGTTAATAACCTCAGACAGTCCTTTCTCACTCATCACCGACACATGGATAGCCCCTGGAGGTCCCATTTTTCTGTACTGTTCCATCTCAATATGTTCCAGATTGCTACTATCTTCTGTAATGTAAAAGACAGGTGAATCTTTCAACAGATCACATTTGGAGACAACATCAATCCAAAGATGATCACTAAACTTCTCCCGTACTTCTTTGTATGTAACGAACTGCACAGTTGGTAAGCGAAAGCAAGTTGTGATACGGAAACTATGCAAAAGTTATAATTACAAACTTCCGGAAGTATAATCATGACAATTTCGATCATAAATGATATTTGAAGGTGCCAGGAGAACCCTGAAGCTGCTCGAGGAAACTAAGATGAGAATATCTATCAGATAAGCCAAGGTAAACCCTGAAACCTGGCAACTGAAGCATGTTTCAAAAATAGCAAACAAAAAGAGAAAAGTATGGTACCTGGTCAGAAGGAGATGATCCACACTCTCCTGATAGATCATGAACATATAGCACCGCTGTAGGAAGATGCTGGAGGACTGCTAGAGTTAACTTCTCCAGATTATTTCTGTCCTCTTTATGATGAATAAGTATAAATTAGAGCACTTTTGATGTTAAAAGAGTATAACAAACTTTCTGCAACTTTACCAATGACGTTATATATGTTAATTGCTTACCATCTGGTCTTTGAAGAAGCCCAGGAGTGTCTGTAACCTGCAGTCAATTTCCATCGCCTTTTAGATGTAATGGAGTATTAAAAACAACGTAGAAGAGCAAACTTTACAAAGTTACAGCTTCGACAGTTGGGGTTCAACCAGCTCAATCTGTCTAGCCAAAAGCCAACACAATGAGCTTTAATCAACTATTCTTGTGTTGCTCCGAGCATTACCAGCCTTGACTCGACTCCAGTTGTGAGTCAAAGAAATTTAATTAAAATAAAAATTAAGCAAGTGGTACATCATTGGATCATCCTATATTCTTGTTTTTTTTCCAATGAAAGTTCACGACATTAGTAGAAAGATACCACCATGGCTTCCTTGAGATCATATGGAGCTATCTATTATTCAAGTTGCACATTTGGTTTTTGACCTCTTAAAATGATTGCTAACCTGAAAATGTTGGTAGTTTAAATGAATGTGACCCATCAGAATTCCTCTGGTTGTGAACGGGTAGTTGCATATCTGCACAACAATAAAAAGGGTGACAATAAATATGTAAGAAATAAAGCGTGCTCTTCTTTTAGGGGCAAAATGTGCGAAAATTAATTAAAACATACATGGAAACAGAAAAAACAAACCAATAAATAACAATGAGATTGGATTTTAGGATTTTTAGAACTCATGTGATGCTTATGGTTTGCGCATACCTCGGGCTTTCCTGATGACAGTATACGAACCAGTGATGATTTCCCCACATTTGGCGCCCCCACAAGACAGAGTGTCGGTGACTCCAAATCAACCACAGGCATTGCACGTAATGTCTACAACCAGAGAAAAGAATAATTGCTAACACATGCGGCTCAAAGATTTGTGATAAATCAATAATCATCACGAGAGTCGAGCCAATAAGAAACAAGAAATCCAAAGGCCACTTCTTATAGGTTATTTCATGATAGAAAGTAGCCATATTACCTTGGCAATGTTTAGCAAATCATCTACAGCTTTTCCTTCCGATTTAAAAATGTCTTCCAATCTCTTGATACCCTATAGATAAAACCATGCAGGTTGCAGTCTATGTTAGACAAGAGAAATGACAACAGCAGATTCATGGCATATGTTCTTGATATGTAAGTAAAGCACTAACCTCAGCAAGTCGCTCTTCTGCTTCACGCTTAGACACAGACTGGAAATGATTGGAAAAACAGTTTTCAGATACATTTTCAATTTCATTTTTTCCTTCTCAAGGACTTGAGAGCGCCCTCAAGATAATCGGTCTGTTGTGAAACCAGATCAACTAACTTCGATAAAAAATTGAGTTATCTTCATGAGTAATCTAAGCCTTGAATTTTCATGTTTAACATGACATCTGATAATTAACAAACACCATAGGTAAACCACCTAGACAGGTGACACACCCTTACACTAACAGAGGCAAAATAAAGAGCAGAATTAATCTCCGCATCAAAAAATAAGAATTCAGTTTGACCGACTACATTATGTTCAACTTTCAGTTGACAACGTCAACAATTAACACCAGAGTTTTCTTTTATTCTAGACAATACTATCAATTTGATAATTTATGCTTCGGAAGAATTCTAACCTTAGCGCAGAGAGAGGCATGCTCTTTTCCAACAGAATTCACCTTCTTTTTTAAAGCATTTAACCTTCCTAATACCTGTCAGAAAGCATATTCAGATCCACAAGAATTCATGACCCCAGTCACTTCAAGCTTAAACGGATAAAATTAAAGAAAAGATAAGCAAAATAATGTGCAATGTCATCAAAACGTACCTCTTCATAGTTTCCATCACCCAAAGTCAGCTCAATAAGAGACCGTTCATAAGGATGCAGGTATTTTCTGTTTGGAAACTTGTCTAAGTAATCTCTCAATGGAACACCCAATTCCTAAAAAAACAGAGCAGGGGGGAAGGTAAGATCCAAGAACATGAGAAGTTATGTTCAGCTAATTTAATGGATTTCTGAACAAGGAAAGAACCCACTTTCATAAGAGCGTCGATCTGTCGTGCACCTTTATTTCTCTCTCTCTTTGCAGCATTGACAATGCCTATGACACATAAAGAAAATAGACATCACATCTGTCACAACTTCCCATCACCAAGTTCTAAGCTATTTATCCATCTACAACAACTGATTGTATCAAAATTGTAATAAGAACTGTTCAGCAGTCACTTTTTACCCTTTGTTGGAGATATCCTCTTTGACTTTTTAATAGCTGAATAAAGAATATCAACTGATGGCATCACCATAGGTAGCTTCTGGAATGCACCAACTGTCTCCAATTTTACATTATTCTTGTCCTAGAAATGGAAAATTAGAAGTAATCAAACACTGAAATTTGATCCAGTCTAGATTAGTTGAGGTCCAAATTCATAAGAACTCCCAATTTACGTGTAATTTGTAGTCCCTAAATATCAACATCAACTCAATTAGATTCATATTCAGGAATATAAACTACCTCTGCAGGACTTTCTTGTTTGTTCTCTGCAACAGGAACATAGCTACCATTCACAATTTCATATGTCTGTGTCTGCATTTTCCTACAAAAGCACACAGTTGCACGAATTTCTGTTGCAGACAACAAGGATGAACCTGCACAAACTTGTTCACATTAAAGAAGATAAGAAATATAAAAATCGACAGTTTTTTTTTTGTTAATGGGAGATTTTGAAGATAAGAAAGAACCTTTTGGGAGCTTAGAATTTGTTAAGAGTATCCTGGTAGAAGGTATTTTCCATAGTTGCAAGAGATTAGAGGTTGCCCAACTCATCCTTGAGTAATTCTGTCTTTCTCGTTTTTACTCTGTCAAAATATCTAGGGTTTCTAAACTTCAAAAACCCTTTCTAACAGCTGAGAATAGTGAAGGCAATTTCAGTTGCCATGGTCATTATCTTGATACGTAAAGAAGGTAATGGGGTTTCACAGAGTGTAGGCGTCTGTAGGGAAAAAGAACAAGTGAAGGATCACTGAAGAGAAGCCAATCTTCGTTTTCTATTCAAAAAGGGTCGAGGTTTCCTCCGCCATTCTCAATTATTCTTACACTTCACATACACCAACATTAGAAACTACCTAAACAAATACAATCACGCGAGAACACAAACAATTAACATCAACTGAATTAAACTGTCTGTACACTACATAGTTTACATGGGTTTATTTGTGGCACATCAATATGCTCCTAATCCAACTCAAACGATATCAGCTACATTATACCAGCTTGGCAGGTTGTAAGCTAAGCTGCCATTCCTAATAGAATTAAAACCAATGAAGAACCAAAGAACGGGTCGAGATGTAAATGAAAAACGAGCCAAAGTTGAGCAAATGCTGTCTGTGATTGACCCTAGTTAATTTGAAAAACACTTAAAAAAAATCCAAGTATAGGCTGTATAGCGATAGCTTTTGGTTGTAACATTCTATCAAACATATAGAGAGCATTATTCATTATTCTGTTTTGTGGTGTGATGAGGAATCTTAAGTTGAACGTATCTTTGGAGAGTAAACAGTAGGGAAGCAAACCTTAGATGATATATGATGATATAAACTTCATAATTTACATGGGATTTGTAGCCGTAGATTTTTTAGAATAGATTGGGGAAAATAAGTTCAAAGAAAAACAAAAAAGATACAAAATGAAAATGACAATACCTTAGGAATAACTTTGGGTTTTCATCAGGATGAATTTGTAGAATAAATTAATGGATTCAAAGGTTTTATCAAAGTTCAAACACAACTAGCAATATATATCTCTAGCTGATCTCCTGCTGATGATTAATGGAATGAGTCTTTGAAGTACTGCCCGTTTTATGAAAATCTACTAATATATTAAACCTCAATTTCAGAACACTGAGTTTCTCACAAAGATAAAAACATACTTGTGGAAGGTGGATGATGAAAGAATTTCAAACAAACAAAACCAGTTTACCAACAAGGCAACAACACCAGTCTACCACCTTATAACTGAATTCTCGTTGGTTACTTTTAACATGGGTACGTACATATTTTTAACAAGCCTCCGCCAGTGATGCTTCCGGTGAGTCACTCCTTGTCTCTCAGAATTCACTTGTACCTGCCTTCCATAAACGATCTAAGCTGTGTTTATCCAATCCAAGGCAAACTCGAAATAGTGTGAATACCCAGGCAAAAGGTGCATTTTAAGTTCGCTTAAGATACAAACATTGATATCATTCTTACAATTTACCACTACGATTTATCGGACGTAATTTACTGCTCGAATATCAAAAACCAATTACAGTATATTGCAAATCACTAGAATCAAGGTAGAGTCCCAAAGTTGGCATGGTTTAACTATTAGTTAACATTAAGTTGTACAACATACCTCGTACAGCTACATACTAAATATCAAGAAACAATACTTTTGTAAAATAAATGAGTTTGAAATGACAAAAATTAGCTGCTGCCAAATCCAAGCAAACGATCGACATGCTGGGCAACAGATTTAGCCAAGTTATCAGCTTCTTCTTGTGTTGATGCCTCTGCATATACACGTATAACGTCCTCAGTACCTGATGGCCGTACAAATGATCTTCCCATAGTGTACTTAGCTGCAAATAGAAAAGTTAAAGTCATCTAGCCAAACATTTAGATGGTCTGTACCAATACCTTCTTCTTTTTTGTCGCTCTGATGCACATATCCTAAATGTTAAGTATCTCACATACTGTATCTCTTTTTAGAAAATAAGCTAAATAATTTGAAAACTGGAACTCGGTTGTTAAAAATTACTAAGTCTGTGAATTTTAGACTCCTGAAATATAATGAGTATGAACAAACCAACTGCAAAACATAATTAGGGCCAACTTAATGCATGCTCTTACCAACTTCACAGTTTATTGCTTCTTGAAGACCTGTAGGTTTCACTACCTCAGTTTCTGCATTTGCTGTAATAACCGCAGTTCTGTCCATGACTTTAACCTGAAATTTACAGATGGATATAAATTAGATAACGTGGACCGTGAGTTAATGCATCAATATACTGGTGAAAGATACAAAGACATTTACACTTTAACATATGTTCAATCATCTTATACCCTTTCATCTAAAAATGAATCTGGTTTGTTACTACATGTAAAGGTTGGAATGTTGCAAATCAAAACTATAAACAATTTAAAAAAAAAAAAAAATCCAAATCAGTTTTATGATGTATATAATTTACTCATGAGTCATGAGAAAGAGTAGAATAATGAGATCTTAAAGAAAAGGATCATATTTGATATATTTTCCATAATGAAAAACAAAGACACTCGTTCACCTAATTATTGACTTCGACTTCAGGTTGTATCAGGTATTGCAGATCACTAGAGGTGGGATAGACAAAAAGTGAGAAATTAGCAGCATAAAATGTCCTTGAAAAGCCTGATTGTGCTACAAATTCATTTCTCCAATTGAACTCCATCTCACTTACAATAGCTACTATGCAAATGTGTCCCACAGTAAAGCAGGTTTACTTGTTCTGATTATATTTTGGCAAAACTAGTACGCTACTCGGCCATGGTAAATAACTGAGAGAAGAGTGTAGTTCAGAATTCTTATAAGGAACACCATAACAGAATGTGCCCAACTCACCGTCCACTGTGTTGTTCCTACTTCTTAGACTAAAAGTTAAGGAAAACAAAAATTTACTTTCCTTCTCAATGAGCAAACACGAAAGCTAATAATGCGAACCTCACAATGAATTTCATTAAGATTAGATTTCCACCGACTACAAAAACTGCAATATAAGTTACATCAAGTTAGGGATTAATGATTTCACAGACCTTAAGTTGCCTACTGGGTAGGTCCTGATAAAGCTCACTCCACCTCTGGATGGACCATCCCATATGTCGTAAGATGACCTCCACCAGAAGCACCCCACTCAAAGCATCCCCAACTGCCTGATTGATCAATTCACTAACTGCCAATAGCCTCTTAACTGAAAGTTGCTGTTCTAAACCTGATTAAGGGGAAAACAAAAAATATTAGCATTTACAAATCGCAGTATAGAAATACCCATATAGCTTGGATGTATATAAGAAGTAAACCTTCGGATGAAGAAGCAAGCTCTTCATTTCTATTTTCCAACCAAGATAAGAAACTTGCAGAGAACAAGATTGTTCCATGTCCATTTGCTTCAAAATATATTCCGATATCATACTCGCAAGCCTTCTCATGCAAATATTTCACACCTGTTGGGGTAAGTGCAACTTCTAGACCCAACTTCTTAAGGTAATCTGTGGATGCCCCATTCGCATAGGCTGTCTGAACAATGCCAAGGTGTACCTGATTACCATCTTCCTTGTTTAAAATTGCCAATTGCTGCTTGATGAATAAAGCAAAAAGTGATAGTATCTTATCTCCATCAACAAGTTCAATCTTGTTGTTAGTCCCAGGTAGCACGTGGAAATAAACAAACCGATCAGCATCTCCATCTAAACTGGCACACCTGAAACACTAGAAAGAAACTAATCAGCTAGCACCTAGGTAATCGGATCAATCTCCACCGTGTACATTTGTTGGAAAGTTGTTGCAGTCCAGGCAGACTAAACTAAGTTTTGACTTAGAAAGAGAAGTGCTTGAAGGTGATGAAATGAATGGATATTTGGATAGCTAACCTCTTTCCCACATCAATCTGACCAAATCCAGATGATACAATCTTCTCCTTCTGCACAAAATCAGCACCAACTCCTTGGTTTAGAACACCTTCTCCTTCCCTACCCGAATTACGGACCTGAATCACCAAACTGCTCAAAGTTTTTTTGACCACTTCAAGTTTTTCTCCACCAACTCCATTAGCTCCATCTACAATCAATTCATCCATCTCAGATGTGGTCATTTCCCTGGGTATATAATCCATTAGGCACCTGCATTCAGAATGAAACAATTAAAGCTTGAAAATCTGTAATTTGATGAGAAATTTGGAATCAGAAAAAAAAAGAGAAATGTTTTGTAAAGGCTGTATAACACTAACCTGAAAGCGTTGGAGAGTTGTGTGAAATAATCAGATTCTAACGAACTTTTGCCCTTATTTCTATATCGAACCATCCAATGGAGTTGTGGTGTAGTAAGAATTCCCATATCAGTTGCTACGGCGCCAACTACAGAATTAATTCCCTGCAGTCAATTAGAATCGGTGAATAGTATCATGTATGGAAAAATAAAACTATGTAATATACTGCGAAGTTCATGATGAACGATATGAAACAGGCCATACATGTCTTGCAGCTTCAAGAAGAGATTCACCACTTGGTCTTGTGTCTCTTCCCAAGAGAACCTCTGCAGAATAAACTCCTCCGAAGGAAATGTTCTCTTTCTTTGCAAACTCTGAGATCAACTGGTTGAGCAATCAAACAGTATTTATTAGTCAGTTAAAGAAATGACTGGAGTTCTAACATTTCAAAACAAATTGAAATCTCACTGATATACTTGAAACTTAAGGGATGTTGAAAAATAACATAGAAATGTAGGAAAAACATCCATGGTACTATCTAGCAAACAAATGGTAATCGCAATTAAATAATCCACTGCCTCACACTCAACTCTCAAGCTTTAAAATGAAACTAAAACTTAATATAAAGGCTGAAATGAATTGAACATCGGGTTAGCCCATTTCAATACAATGCCGTAAGCAAAAACAACGAGAAGTACAAAAGATGGTGATGAATTGAGTCATTAACTAACCAAAATATAACAAACACTATGCAAATGGTTAAGTTGGGCCCTAGCATGAACGTGTAACCCTAGTAGGGACATCAAACCTCAGGTTGCTACTGTCCTTTTAATCTGCAAGTCCTATGAAGCAAGTAAAAAAATAAAAAATAAATAGTAGTTGGACATTGAACTTTCATACGGGAGAAACCGTTAGCTGGATATGCGAAGTCGTTTTTAATTTGAAACTTTAGATAAGTACCTAACCTTAGTTATGGCATATGACATAGGATATCATTGAATTTTGATCGTCAGTTTCAGAGTTCAATTATGTCCATCCATCTTCATGTGGCTCTTTATGTCTACGACTTATTTAAGGCCCTTATCTATTCTTTTTTGAAGCAATCAATTTGCAATATGAAACCCTGAAATCACTGCCGACTCCCCACATGCACAAGGCAATCCATCTTTACTCAAAGTCACTACCATAACATCTAACTGTTTGTGACTTATACTACTTGCTGTTCTAGGGGTTTTTGGAGAGAAAAACAAAAACAAAAAAAGGGATAAGCAGCAGAGTTTGGGGTCTTAGAACAAGTAATGCTTTCGGAAGCGCTCATTTGAGTTATTGAGAAGTCGACGGTGTTGATAGACCTCGGAGAAAATACGGGTACATAGTCAAAGTCGCACCTCTAAGATGGAAAGTTACAAGAGAAGACGCCTCTTTTTACCTAGATTCGTACACTTAATAGTATCTTAATACTCTACCAAAAAAAAAAAAAAGTTTCTTAAACCTGTAAATTGAGAAAGTATTAACTAGTAGTAGATTTCTGATGCTAATTTAGGAAGTTTCAACATATGCATCCAGCAGTTGAACACAATCAACAGTCAAGCATAGTGCACGTAGTAGTAGTAGTAGTAGTCAATCTGTTTTATGTAGGAACTCCCCAAGAGAGTATTGACTCATGTGGGGTTTCTAGTTTTCAGGAAACCCATGTTAGAAACTTGAAGCCAAAGGAAGAACCATTAGAGCGACGGCCAAGTGATTATAAAAGTGCCCAAGGGAGTCTTTGGAAGAGACCCGGTTAAGAGAATCTATGATAAATGATGTGAGTCCTTACAATACTATGTTATACACTGCTGGAGAAGCGAAAGAATTTGGTCTGATTGATTAAATTGGTAAAAGAAATGGAGATGGAATCATGTTGAAAAGATATCAAAACGTGGACCATTCTCATTTCTAGTTATGGGAAAGTGAATCTGATTGGAAGACGTTTGCATGTTTTTGGGAGTTTGAGGAAATCTGGCTGTGAACCTGATGGAAGGACCTATAAATTGATTGTTCATACATTGTGTGGTGCTGGAAAAGCTGACATTGCCTTGGAGTTCTACAATGGTATTTATGAATATGGAGGTTGATATGAATTCGTATAAAAAGTTTTTAATTGCTTATCACGATCAGGAAATCTCTCAGCTGTTCGACTGATTGGAAATGATATGATAAATGTATCCCAGATTACTGAGCAGATTGTTTATTCTAGCATGCTTGGGTGTTTTTGCATTTCAGGGAGAATCGAAGAAGTAATAGAATTGCTTCATGAACTTAAAAGTAAAAAAAATAACACTTGATCCTACAAATTCTGTAAGTTTGGTGAAAGGGCTATGTAATCTGAGGAAAATCAGTTTGTTGATGGAAAAGTATATGGAATTGTTATAACGGGCATTTTAAACTGAGGTGAGTTTGAGGATGGCTTTGAAAAAATTTCTGCAATGAAAGAATCTGGATATCTTCCTATCTTTTCGACTTTTACCAAGCTAATACAACACCTTTTAAGGTCGAATCAGTATAAAAGAGCTTGCAAACTTTACAGGGAGATGTTGGAGAATGGAGTTGAACCGGATATTGTCGCATTTACACCTTTGATCACAGGTCATGTGCAGCATAACCATGTCACCGGAGCACGGGAAATTTTAATTATACGAAGGATAAAGATGTAAAACCCACTCTAGAATTCATTTGATTTTCTTTAAGGAGTTCTGTAAGGCTGCAAGAACAAATAAGGATCTTGAGCTTTTGAACAAAATGAGGATCTTAAAAATGAACATCTCTGATGAAATGTTTCATTTAGAAATATCCTCATCTGAGAGAAAAGGTGCCATAAAGACAGCTGAGAAGGTGAAGCAGATCTGGAGAGCCATTTACAATCAAGAAAATGGTTCAGTATATCTACCCACCAATTACCAGTCTCTCGATGTAGCTACCAAGTACCAACATGTCGTTCATATATGTCAGCCCACAGAATCCTGTTGCACTTTAAAACCTACCCAACCACATCCACTGGTCCAAGAAGCTCTAGAGAAACACACTATTTTGTTCACTCCAGAGCTTGTTCGTGATGTTCTTCGCCATTGCCCTATAACATGCTGCATTCAGTTTCTTTTCATGGGTGGGGTCGCAGTCTGATTATAGCCACACTGCAGAGACCTATAACATGGCCATAAAATTATCTGGATTTGGAAAAGATTTAAACACATGAGAAACCTCTATTTGGAGATGAGAAGAAAAGGCTCATTGGTAACTTCAGAAACATGGACTATCATGATAATTCAATAAGCTCGAGCAGTTTTGACTAAGATTGCTATAAAGAAATTTCAAGAAATGAAAAGTGATGTGTGTAAACCAAATGGAAATATGTTCAGGTATTTGACAATGTTTCTTTGTGGGAAGAAAGGTCGAAAGGTAGATGAAGCCGTCAAACTGTTCCATGATATGATCAGGGCTAAATATGTGCCAGACAAAGAACTGGTTGAAATCTATCTTAATTGTCTGTATGAAGTAGGAAAAGTATCAGACGCTCAAAAATGCAAGGAAGAAGCCAGCCTCTTCGCTGGTCACTAGGGCTCTTTGCCGTGCGGGGAGGCTAGATGAAGCTCTAGCTATGGTAGATGAAGTAGGGGAAGAAAGATCTAAACTTGATCAATATATTTACGGAAGTTTTGTTCATGGTTTACTAGAGCAGGTAAGGTGGGTGAAGCCTTTGATGAAAGAGGAAGGTATCGGTCCAACAGTCCATGTATATACACCGTTAAATTGTCCATTTCTTCAAGAAGAAATATTGAGAAGCTCTGGAATTTTTCAATAAAATGGGAGAAGATGGTGGTGACCCAACCATTGTTACATTCTCTGTACTGATCCGTGGTTATATGAACATGGAGATGGTTAGTGATGCTTGGATTATCTTTGGATGTATGAAGCTAAAAGAACCTATACCTGAATTTAAAACATATCCAATGTCCATGACATGCCTCTATGAAATAGGCAGGTTTGAAGAAGTCCAGCAGCTATTATATGAGATGTCAAGTAGTGGGATAATCCCTAGTTCCATTAACTTTCCGCACTGTTTATTATGGCCTAAATAGAGAAGGAAAGGATGATTTAGCTCATACAGTAGGAAATGGGATCTCAATAATAAAAGAAAGCTTTTATCTTAAATTTCTCTTCAATAAGGGGGGATGCAAAGATTAATTTCTGCAAAATACTGAAAATCAATCATCATTCTAGGTTTCCTGTGTATCTAATTTATTATTTTGTCTATGATAAGACTACTACCACTATCAAGTTCAATCCTTAGCACAAGTGATAAAATCCACAATATAGAATCATAAAAAGAAACATAGATTAGCAGCTGACCTTAACAAGATTTTGTGGATCAGGAGCATTAGCAAGTAAATCAGCAAAAGGTTCCCATTCTTGCGTCAACATACCACCACTTGGATCAGCAATTTTAACACCGTTATCTGAAATCTGATTATGTGAAGCAGTAATCATCAATCCAATTACAGACTTAGTTTTCAATGATCTCAGAGCTGCTAATATCCCAACTCTAAATACAGTTGATGATAAAATTGATGCATCTGCTCTAAATCCAGCAGTTCCATATGATATCTTCACACCTTTTGAAATTGGATATTTCGATGCACATTCTAATAGCATTCCTTTTTGATGTTCATCCATCATACACAGAGAGAGGTTGAAATTTTGATGATCAAAGTGATAGTTGTTGCACAGTTCAGAGTCTTCAGACTTCTCTCTAGATTGGGCATAAGCTCTTGCACCTTGTTATTAAGTACCCTCGAAATGTAACTCAGGGGCACCCTAAGATTTGGGCACTTAAACAAATTACTTGGGGCTGTGGTCCCAATCTAGATTAAAAGCGCGGGAAAATTGATACTGAAAGAAGAGTGAGAGAGAGACAATAGGAAGTAAGAGATGGAAGAAGATCCAAGCAAGAGTGAAAGTGGTGGTGGTGGTGGTGGAGCAGAGGGAATCATAAATCTGAAACCTAAATCATCTATGCCTATTTCTTACCACCCTTCATTTGGTCCTCATGAAGATCTTCTCCTTCTGGAAGTCGATGAAAAGCTTCTCCCTCACATTCTACATCAAAGGTAAATACATATAACCATTAAAACACCAATCGAGAATTTTAATATTTCTATTGCAATTTCTGGTTGCTCACTTATGTTATGTGTTTATCGATTTTGAACCTTTTTTTTTTGTGTGGAAGTTTTAGGGTTTTGTGTGTGTGTGTGTGTTCTTTTGTAGAGTAACTGTAAGAGGAGAATGTGATGAAGAAGCAGTATTGTGTACTTCATCTACAACGTACGCGATCAAATTTGTCGGTAACTCTAATTCTATCTTTCTAATTCCTCCATTTGAAAATTCTGAATTTACTGATGAAAATGGGGAAAAGGGGGACTCATATAAGGCGGCTCAAGTACTCAAATTGGCTTCTGGAAATATGGAGCTAGTTGAGATTGCCCCTAGGTTAGGGAAACTTAAGTCACTGTTAATGGAGAATCCTTACAGATCTGAGGAGGATTCTGTGGATCCTATGGAAGAGGAGGAGTATTTGGAGAGAGGGAAAATGGGATTGTATAGATGGGAAGATTTGGTTGCTAAGGTTCAAGCAAGTGACGAAGAATTGAGAGCTGAGTTAAAAGCGCTTTCAGCTGTTGAGATTAATGGTTATTGGAGAATTGTTGATGATAAGTACATAGATGTTGTTTTAAGTATGGTTTTGCACAATTCTGTGTTGTTTGATTGGAATTTGACTTCACTTAATGAAGATGAAATTTTGAGTGTGCTGGAGTCGGATGGGTTTTCGCGTAGAATTTCGCTACATATTTTGGAGGTTTATGGAAGTAAATTGGATACGGATATGGATATGGAAGGCAAATGTGTTTGGAGACTGGATGAGAAGAGGGTCTGTGTCCATTTTGCTAAAGGTGTTTTGAAAGAAGGGAAAATGAAGATGGACAGATTTATGGAGGAATGGGTACAGAAGATTCCAGCTAGGATGTCTGCAGATTTTGAGATGTTGGAAGGGGAAGTTTTGGTAGAAAAACTTGGAGTCGAGACATGGGTCCGTGCGTTTAGTGTCTCTTCTTTACCTCTCACTCCTGCTGACCGATTTGCTGCCCTCTTTCGAGAGAAACAAAAGTGGGAAATGAAAGATCTTCATCCTTACATCAGGTTTGCTTCAATTCTCTCCTGTTCTCTGTCTCATTTTTTCTATCTAAAAATAGATACTACTTTATGTCACTAAGATCACATCATAACTAATTGGAGATTTTCTAGGCTTCTAGTAAATCTATTTTCGGATGGCAATTTCAATTCATATTGCATATCTATTAATCTTCTTCCAGGGATTTACGAGTACCAGGTGTCTCTGCCGAAGGTTTGCTTCTCAAGTACACTCGAAGAACACAACCTACGCCGGGGGCTGAACTTATTTTCAGCGCAAGATAATCTCCAATGCATTTCATTTGCTGTCTCGGTTTATCATATATTAAGTGTGAGTGATCTTTGACCAGTTGTTTTCAAATGGGATATTCATATTCCTTGAATATATCATCTTTAGTTTTACAAGCCTAACGTTAGAATATTGTTCGTCTTGTATCTTTGACCAGTTGCTTATATTGTATCTGTACTAGGTTTGTCCTCCGGAGTCCGACATTATTTTAGTAACAGTCACATTGTAGTAAACTCAGACGATATAAGCAAAATGGCTGCTGAACTTATTTCTGTACCCATGAAAATTCAGGTGGATCTCGGTTGTGCTCTAGGTTTATGACGTGATAAATGAATTGGTCCTTAAATAGTCGTATTTAAGTTGGAAATACAGTACTGTGACCTACTTTTATAGTGTAATGCAGAAGGATGTACTTGTTCACCCATGGTTAGCTACCTTAACGGTTTGACTATCTTTGATCATAGTTCACTGAGTTGAGTTCGTCAATCTGTGCTTGGTGAGACCCGACTGTCTTTGATTAACTTGGTGATACAACCTAGTATTTCAGACTTGCAGTTTGCTGTTTGTCAAGTCTCCAGATGTGCCAAGTGTACAAGTCAAAGGGCACTATCAAGTCCAAATGATGAAACGCTAAGCCATATTTCCAGGCCTTGTCGAACTACCTTATTAAATATACAAAGAATTAAGAAACATAAATGATATGATCTCTACGTTGTACGGCATTTAACTTTTCAAAATCCGAACCTCAATAAGAACTTAATGCTTACCGGCTTAGTTGGCTAATTCATCCCTATGAGTTATTGCAGTTTCCAATTGGCATTATTTTCCACAAGATCTAGGTTTTTGCTAGTTAAGATTTACATTTCAACTCCTGCTTTGTTCGTTCACTACCTGATGACTTCTACCTTCTCTGTAGGTTTGCATTTCGTATGCAGTACCGCATAAGTACTCTAGGTTGAAGGTATACAGGAAGAGCGTCGTCAGTATTCAACAGACCAGTATTTAGAAGTTTTTCGATGTCTTTGTTCTTCTTGTCAGGAAAGAAAGCTTGCATTTACCATTTGTATTATTTATTTTACTAAAATCTGAATCTGTGGTGTTGGTATGTTGGAATCAAGTATGGGGAGAAAAGAATTTGAGTACACTCATCTGGTAACCTAGGAACGTCCAAATTGATTCATATCTGACATGAGCTGGTGCAGCAAGTGATACCAGTATCAGTTCCTCTAATCGACTCTTATTGGATCCCTTCTTCCACTCCATCCCTACGAGTCCGTGTTTTCATGTTTTATAATCATCATCTGAAGAGAAGATTATTCTCTTTTTTTCGAACATATACTGATCCAGCCTCAATCTTACACTAAGAGGGCATCTTAGTTTTGACCAATCATCGTATTTACATCTTCTCTTCCTCAAAATTGGGGGTTCAAAACTAAGTAATGAAAATCCAAATCAAACAAGGCAGGAACTCGGATACAAAAGTTGAACAAAATCTATTTAGTCTTAACAAAATCTTTAGTTTGATAAAGAAATATCATATCCAGAAAAAACACAGAGAACAACACTTCAACGTGGTTCCACACGAGGGCACCCACTAAATCCTGCAATTCCTAATGAGCTCTCCTCTTTTTTTTACTTTTGAACACTGGTGTAAATTGTGGAAACTTTCAGAAGAATTTCAACTCTACTCTTGGTCAAACTCGTATGGAATAATCTCTTCTTTAACATCCAGAATTTCCTCAACCTCAACTTCTTTGGCTTCATATTCTTCTTCATCATCACTAGCCTCACCATCTCTTAACTGCTGCCTCTCTAACTTCTCCTCTTCATGAATTTGTTTCCATTTCATGATCCAAGATTCCCATGATTCTTGCAGCTTCCTTCGTTTTTCCCTATCCTGCTCGCTCAATTGGGCATTGACATCTTGGTCCTCAATCTCATACTTCTTGCTGTATTTCTTGAGGTTCTTAGCAATTTCTTCTTCTTTTTCAGCAGTCAAGAAAGATGGTGGCCTTGGTCGCCACAAAAACTGCAAGATGGAAAAGTTTATACACAATTAGGTTTTAGGGGTTCAGCGTTTGAAGAGCATAAACAATAAAGATATATGTTACCTGATAGAAATGATCCCTTGAGTGCCTGTACAGTAGCTTTCCGTTGAAAGACCAGATGTTGAACCCGTTTTCCATTTCATGAATGGAAGTAACAGCAGTTGCAACATACCTGCACATATGCCACAATCCAAAAGGAAATTATATTTCTCATCCGATATATGTACCAAAAAGAGGAAATGGGATTATGCCCTAACAGTTTAATACCCACTAAAGAGATTATCCGCATACTGTAGAGAGGGTTAAGAATACTATTAAATAATTTTATTGAACTGCTGGTACCTTCCAGTGGGATCCCATTCGATTTCTGTTGCCATAAAATGCTCCCCAGTGGCCATGGTTTCAAGCTCATCAACATTGTAGAATTCCAACTGCCCATTGAGATGTTTCAACCCAGCAAGAAGTATAAAACGTCCAGAAGGTGACCAATATAGCGCATTTGCATTCTTTCCTTTTAGGGTTGTGAGCTTTGAAACACGCCCAGTATTTGTAGCGGTTCGCATAGAGTAAAAGCTAATATCTGTCCTAGAGGATTCTCCATGGATAACAGCAAATCTGTGTCCTTTAGGCTCCCAAGCAAAAGCCATGATCTTATCATTTTTGTTCTCCAGCTCGAGAACCTCAATAGGAATGTCTCTTTCTTTGATTCGGAAAAGCTCAAAACCAGTATACGTGCTTTTCTTGGTTTTCGTATACCTGTCAACCTTAACTGCAAGGTATTCTCCATTGCTTTGCCAGTACATTTTGCAATCACTGACACTGAAAAGATTCTTCTGCCTGAGTTCCTCTTTACCAGGAATTTGAAAAAGACTCACCTGCGAATAAAAGGCGCAATAGAATAATATAAGTAGAAGCGGAATTATGAAAGGAATATACATGAAGAACTTCGGTACTCACTCTAGCGGGTTGGTTGCCTCCACCAAGCTCAGGAACAAAGAGAGCAATGATGGGATCAGCAGGTGACCAACTGAAGTCGAGCACATTTTCAACCTTCAAAGACTTCTTATCAATAAGAGTGAATGTCTCTGTCTCATATACGGAGATGACATTCTTTCCAAGTTTGGCAAAATACTTATCGTCTGTTCCACCACCCCATCTGAATAGTAAAAGATGAAGAAAAAAATTAATTAGTCATTTGTCAACCTTTTCAATGATTACTTAAAGTATCACAATATCACAGAAGGATCAACCACCTAAAAACGGGCCATGAGACTCCCGATACACCACCAGTTCCACCAGTAGCAAACTCATCAGCGCTTCCCTTGAAATCACGCATAACTTTACCGGAACGTACGTCAAAAATGTTCAAGATAACCCTCTAGAGCATAAAAAACACAACACTTCAGAGATGCTTAATATCAAGGAAAATAAAAACATATAGAATAAATGCAAAGTGTGTCTGCTCACATGTGTATCACGAGGGTTGCTAGGTTCATGACTGCTATATGTAACCAAATATTTTTCCCCAGGAGAGAAATCAATGAGCTTAACCTGCAATCGACAATATCAATATTACTAAATGCAGAAAAAAAGAGAAGAAAAAAAATGAAAAGATGTATAACTTGGACAAGGATATAACCTGTGGATGGGCATATCGTGAAAGGCGATCAAAGGTGGCTGCACCACCCCACACTGCAGCACCTTGTCTGTGAACAGTGGCTAAGTATGTCCCAAGTGGAGACCACTGAACAAAACTCTCAGTCCAGTACTGCAAGCCAAAAGAAAAAAAATTACTTAAAATGAAGTTACAAATCCTCCGAGTTACTGGAATAGCACAATATGTTATCAAACTATGTACAACGAGATATTAAAAGTTTTGTGCAAAAGATTGTTATATTTACTTCACGGCGATAAACTGGAACGGGCATCGATTGCCTGGGATCGTTCCAAAAGACTTCAGTATTATGATGTGCGCGTATAACAAACTGATCACGTGCTTTTTCGTCAGTCAACCATTGTTGTAGATTTTCCTGTAACAAACATGCAGATATTTGAGTAAGGGAAAATAACTATAAAACAGCAACAACATAGAACTAGACCAATAGTATAACACCCAACACACTAAATCATCATTTAGATGATACAGCTCAAGGAATAATTCACAACTATAAGGAGTAACAGCTGGAAAACTTATTCTGCATAACAAAAAATAACATATGAAAACCATTCTGTTGTACAACTGCTTAAAATAAAAAGCTTCAGGGTGGAAGATGCTGTAAAAGTTGGACTTATTATTCCATAACAACCAGAAAACAAAGAAACTAAAACCGTATACATAATTAGTCTAAATTTATTATAATGTATCCCCAGAAATTTATGGTCTCAGACTACTACTATGTAAATAAAATATCTGAAATTCAGCAGATCTATATAGACTATAATTCAATCTTCCTCTGATTTAATTTAACATTAAGAAACGGATTAAAAGAGGTACCCCAGGCGCATATGGCTTAATTTCAGGCGGAGCCCATTCATCGGGAACTTTCATGAATTTGTCGAAGTCATCGAATAAGTTGACTGCAAATATATGGGCTTTGTCCAATTTGTAGCCATGAGTCCTCTCCTTGGCAAGCTCAGCTTCCTGTAATAGTGAAAGTAAGTAAAATGCGACACTGTATTTACAAATACAAAATAGGTACATTACATGACAACTTGATCTCAACTAAATCAAGTTCCCCCCAAGTTTATAATATTGGGGAATCAAGATATACAGTTAATAATTGAACCAATCTAGGTTTCATCAATAAATCAAGATCGAGTAAGAGAAAATACCTGAGGAGTATTATATTCGATGAAACAATAACCTAGAGTTTTCTGTGTTTCAGGATTAACAGGCATCCATAACCCATCTTCCTTAATAACACCAATCTGGCTGTAAATCTTTTTAACAACGCCTTCCAACTTATCATATTTCTCAGGAGGAACTACTGGAAGATTATCAACAACAATTATATTACCAAATCCTGATTCAAACTCTAAACTATCTTCCTGGCGGAGTTTTTCTTCATCGTCACTAAAATATAAACAAAAAACATTAAATTCCATTTCTAAGCATGAAAAAAGAAAAATCAACAAACAAAATTAGGGGTTAAAAGGGATTTACCTTGGAATACCAAAATCTTCACCAGGTGGTAACTGAATCGAATCTAGATCGATTTGTCTAATATCAATTCCAAGTCTATTTCCAAAAGCTTCAATGTCTGTCATTGACATACCTTCTACCATGTTTGATTTGTTCAAAAGAAAGCTACTGCGGTGAATCTCAAACCCTAAATCAAAACCCTGGAGGGAACAAGTAGAGATAGAGACGACAGTATGAGGATAGATAGAGATTGAAATATGGTGCTAGCTAGGGTTTCTGAGATTTACTTCCTTTGCTAGTTTCTAGCTCGGTAACAAATAAATAAACCCAATAGCGGAGTGCGAGATGTAGACCAGGTAAGCCCATAGGGCTACGATTAGCCCACCTAGCCGAATCCAAGTGAAAATAATGACATGAGAATGAGTGGAAAGATGCCACTGGAGTCTGGAGGCCTATTCCTATGCACATTTGCCAGTGGCATGGCAAACCAGTCGCTTTATTATTGGAGGGTTCGTAGCGAACCATATTGTCAATAGCGGCAGATTTAAAGGCTATATCGCTGGATATAAAGTTAATATCGCTCAATGAAATGTCTAGCTTCAACGGCCAGTTCTTTGTCACATATAAATAGGTAGTTTTTTAACTTAAAACTTACACCAAAAATTTTATTAATTTTTTTTATCTATTTCTTTGTTTCTCAATCTCTTAAATTTTCTCAAATGGCACAATTTTAAACCCATCTTAATTCGGCAACGCAGCTTGATTTTTCTGGAGTAGTACATGAAGGTGATGTTAAGAAGATATGTGATTAGTTATAAAGATATGTGATTAGTTATAAAGAAATGGGTAAAAAACAAATAAGTCTGAAGTTTTGGATATTAACCAACTCAAACCTGCAGCTAAGAGAAGGCAAAGAAGAGTTCAAGGCAAGGAAACAAATTTAAAGGCAAAGAAAAAGATAAACAAAGGAAACTTAGGTCATGAGCGCATTGATTGGAAGTTATGTGAAAGGAAGAAGATAAACAAGATGAAGAACATTGTCCCAGAATTTTATTTTATAAAGGTCATATTTTAAATTATTATTGTCTAATTTTATATCTTGTAAGATGACTACGACTGATTTATTCGAAGTATATATAACAAAAAGTGCACTTGTTTATGAATTCGAAAAATATACTCATACTTATATTTTATTCTTAATTCAGTTTTAAAATTTAATTAGACCGTACATTTTAATTTTAACTAATAAAGCAAAAAGAATATATTAAAACTTCTGCTTAGGCTTAAGTTGACAATTAAGGAGCTAAAACATAAATATTCGATTATATTTGGGAAACACTTTTAAAATCTCAAAACAACTTCCATATAGGAAGTCT
The DNA here is from genome assembly GCA_023531105.1 of Papaver atlanticum. Lineage (NCBI taxonomy): Eukaryota > Viridiplantae > Streptophyta > Magnoliopsida > Ranunculales > Papaveraceae > Papaver > Papaver atlanticum. Next base: position 3,426,432 of record JAJJMB010005149.1, on the reverse strand, counting down.
TTTCCGTTGATACGGCACCATTCCGCCCGACATTTTTGTTCAATGTCCATCATGGTTTCACCACCCTTCATGTTTCGACCCGCTTACATTACTAAAGCAACATACTTAATATTTTCCTTATTGATCACATTGAAGCGGTGAATCAACACATTCGCATCGGCATTGTTTCTTCTTAAAATTTCACAAATATGTTTTCCCAAATGTCTTGGCTTGGAGTGTAGCACCAGTGATAAGACGTTGACTAAAAAAAACATAATTCATGCAAATACATTCATCTTTCGCGATTTTAAAATTTTGGACTTCGTCTTCTTATTTGATTTCGCACATTAACTCGGTTAGGCTGGTACCTATGGGGGTGGCTAACCCACTCATATGTTATGCCAGGTGGCCTCGAAAACTGGTCGTGCCACTATGGTAATACTGTTAAGCAATAGAGTCTCTATCGAATGGTAGATACTTGGCCGCTCTCCATCGCTGGCGGTTTAGTCTAAACTGTATTCATCAGGGCAAATACCTAGAGATATAAAGCCAAAACAAGTATTCACAAGAATATATACATATCGAGGGAGGGAATGGTTCCACCAGAAGCTGATGCACGATTAATTTATTCCCGATTGTGTGTTCTTTGATTAAGATTTCCAACATCGATTCTGCACGCCCCACATTTGGTGTTAAAGTTTATTGGTAAGCTTTGTCAGGTAGAACCTCAATTTAACTATTAGTATGATGCAATGCATAATAGAGGTCATAGTCATAAACTAAAGGTTACTTCACCCCTAAGGGTTTTAGGTAATGGCAAACCTCCGGATGCTAAAGATGGGTACCTTCATATGGGCAAAAGAACTGCATACAAGTATCTTGCATTGTTTTGCGAAGTAATGATTAATCATTTTGGTCCAACCATTTAAGAAAGCCAACTGATACAGATTTTAGAGAAATATTAAAGCAAAATCAGAAAATAGGATTTCCAGGAATGCTGGGCAGTCTTGACTGCATGCATTGTGTATGGACCAGTTGCCTTACCTATTAGGGCGGTCAGTATAAGGGTCACTACGCAAAAACAGTTGTTATCCTTGAAGCTATTGCTTCTTATGATTTGTTGGATATAACACCTTTTTTTTTGGTCTTCCGGGGTCTCAAAACGACATAAACGTTTTGCATAAGCTGCCTTTGTTTGAAGATTTAAAGTATTGAATTAATCCTAAAGTAAATTTAACTATCATCGGTCATCGTTACACTCATGGATATTATCTTGCAGATGGAATCTAACTAAAATGGTCAATGTTATCGTCAACCCCCTGCCGGCGAATTGGGTCGTTCATCCACGTATTTTAATAGCAAAAAAATAATATTTAGGAAGAATGTGGAATGGGCTTTGGAATTCTGAAGCAGAAGTTTGCCACTATTTGTGGGCCTTATCGTGGTCTTAGTTCTCGTGAAATTCATAAGACAATGCTCACTTGCATAATTATGTATAACATGGTAATTCAAAAAACCCGTCGTATTAGGGATTGGACTAAAGCCTGAGGTTCAACAAGAAAGAGGATTACCTGCAATGAACTATGCGCAAATGATTAGTCACATTGAGAATAGATTTCTGTTTGACAGGTTAAGGGAAGACCTAAAGGCGAATATGTGGGCTGAGTTTGGAAGAACAGGAGGGCGAATGGATTAATGTTAGATCAATTTATTTTTTAAATTGTTGTAAGTTTATTTGTTTCGTTTTGGAATTTTTTTAATTGTTCTAAGTTTTCAATTTTATGGTTAACACTACCCAAATTGTTTGAATTGTTCAAGGTTCTAGTTTACATTTTTCACTTGACCGAGCAACCTAGGATGCATCAATCGGCCTAGACTCTATCGCCAAAAATCCCTATATATACCTACCTGTTAATACCTAAAAACTACTTCCAGGTAAAACAAATGCACCGCTGTGGTACTTTTTTTTTTAGGTTCGAAAATCAAAATCGAACAGGACAAGCCAAAACCACGATAGCAGGCGTTCCGTCCTGCTTCGGTCACGATGGAGAGGAAGATGGGTTGATATTAGGGGAGGGAAGCAGAAAAGTTTGAGAAATTGGCAATGGTATTGAATTTTGTGCGTTGGGTATTGAAAACTAGGAAGAATACAGAGCTTTTAGGTATGAAAGCTTGTTCTGTTTTCTGAACAGGCTAAGTGGCCTATTTATATTAGTTTAGAATACACAATGGTAATCTCGTGAGTAGTGGAGGTCGTGAGTTATGGAGAGATGGAGATTATAGTTCGAGATAATTTAGGAAAGTTTCTGGAAACCCCTTTATGTTACGCCCACTATCTCTCCAACCCCTGTAACTGTCACACTACTTTAACTTTTCACATGGGGTGTTGCCACGCCGCATGTTGCCGTAGACCACCATACCAATACCCCATAAAGAATACCCCATGTGATGTATTTTGATATTCCTTAGGTGTTTTTGATGAATCTTAACTCTTAGACCATTTGCGGACAATCCCTTGGACAATCTTAACAAGGCCATAATCCTTGCAAATGAGGCGCCACTGCCTACGTTCCATGAAGCAAGAATGTCGCATTCTTCTTCAAACTTGTAACTCATTTTTACTGCACATGCATAACTGGTTACTCTTGTCTTTCCGCTTCTCCAAAATCAACTTCAGTAGAAAAAATTGTTGATTTGGAGTCGACAAGAACATCCGCTTGTGGTTATGATCAAATGCAGGTCTTTGGACACCCTTGTCCAAGCATATTGATCCCACTTTCATAAACTAGGTGCAAGCACACTCCTTGTGCACATCTAAAATCAACGAAGAACACTTTGCAAACGCAAGACCGCGGTGTATCGGTTTTTCCCTAACTTGCGCTTATTTCTTCAGCCTTTCCATAAGCTTTATGCTGGATAAGAATTGGCCATACAATTCTTGTTTTATGGCATCACATTGCCACAAAAAATCTGGTTCACAACCAGACTTTGCATTACCACCAGGGTACATGCATTCGATAGAGATAACTTTAAATTCTATCGCATAGACAGGTTCTCAATCTTCTTTTCCACTGCAAAGGCCAACAACATCTTTGCATTCAGGAATTTTCGCAAAATTCCCATTACCACATGTAATGTACTCGCTACTGATAACACTACAAATATATGCATTCCTAAAGCATAATCTTCGCATACTTGTGAGAAACATGAACTTAAACACCTGACTTGCACCATATAAGTCAGCATACTCCTTAGTTCTGTTATGCCATGCCATCACTTGAAAATCCGGTTTCCAATGATTCTCGCATGTTCGTCTAACACTTTGGGATGGAATTCAGGCACCTTTGCCATGAACTTTCTTGGCTTGTTGCTACTTCAATCTTCAAAGTTCATTCCAATTGATCTATGCACACAAGATCAACTTCTTCTAGTTTTAATACTAACGAAACTCAAACAATTTTTCACTGAATTTGACAAACAAATGACACCAACTTGAGTAAAAGAGAGAAAAATCAAGAATTGTGTCCCCAAACACGGCTCTGATACCCGCTGTCACACGCCCATTTAATTGCCTAAAATTTTCATAGGACATGGCGGGAAATACTATGTGGTTCAGTGAATCAACTTCACCCACAAGTACCCAGCCTTGCACATTTGCATCAAAGTATGCATTTTCATTCACTCATATGGCTTTACGCAACAAAAATCTTCATCTTCTTTCTCTCTAACTCTTTATGCCCCCATAAGCATAAGAGGTTTGCCATGCATTACTTAAACAAACTCAACAAGATCAGAAACTTAATGAACACAAAGATATACTGCAACAAACCCATTTTATTGCACTAAAGGAAGATTACAAAACTTGGCCATCACATGGACCAAAACAGGCCATTCACCCTCTTGGTGAATGCCTAACACTCTTTACAAATCAGTTGTTCTTCTCTCAAACAAAAAACACCAACATTATTGATTCCTAGACTATTTATACTACTAGGATCAGACCAAAACTTCTGTGCAACCGCTTGCACAAGCCTTGGATAGCCAAGTGTCCAAGTAGTTTCCATAACCACCAACTTCAACTGCCACCTTTTGTGTTGTCACACCAATTGGTGCCACATCTGTTCTTGTTGGTTATGAACACTCTAATATGGTTATAAACACACTTTATAACCGTTCTAACTTGTCTCACTTTATTGGCATGCTCGCAAAGCCAATAACCAACTCCTAACCGTCACTTGAGCCATATTGCACAACTGTTGCGCTTTACTGAACTCGACTTTCATTTTGCACAACTGTTGCGCTTTACTGAACCTGGCCTCCATATTGCACCATTGTTGCACTTCAATGATCTTGGCCACTTCCTTAGCTCATTTTGGTTATTCTTGCGTCATATGCTTCGCTTAACCAATTTGCTCGACAATATCAATGCCACTCTTGCATTACTAGCTTGTTTGCATTATTCAAGCTTTGGCCAGCCTTGAACTAATGCCATAGACCAACTCTTGGCCTACTTTATACTCTTGCATCATCCTTGAGTTTGGGCTAACTCAATTCCTTGGATATGCATCAATGCCAACATCGCATATTGTATTTGTCAACTTGGTCTGCATTGTCTTCCTCAATGAAGCTTCATTGTGTCGGCCAATAAGCTTCATTACTTAGCCAAATGTCTTTACAGTGTAGCGCTACCTTTGCCCGTCACTGGCCCTGTATGGTCTTGCTATTTTAGCACTTGACAATCTATGCAGTGTCGCGCAATCATTGTCGGACACTGACTTGGCCTGCAATATTGTGACGCGCAATCATTGTGCACCACTTGCCTGACCCGTCATACCTAGCCAATATGACGCGATGCTCATGATGTGATCATCATATAGCTGCAATCTAAGGTTTGAATTCAAGGCAACATGCCAGGTTTAGATTTGGAAACAGAATGTCGTTTTAGTACAAACTTCGAATACAATAGTGCCACTATAGTATGTTCAAGGAACTCGATCATGGGAGTTTTGCGACTTGAGGCGATACTGATATGACTATGTATTAAGCATAACATTCTTGATAATTTATTAATTCAAGAATTGCGTTTTATACTATTCTGAATATGAATAATGTCATGTATATGACATAAAAGACATGTATATTGGCGTACATGAAATAACAAGGTTTCTGCTGGGAAAATCCCTGAAATTTGGCATACGTATGCCATTGGAAATAACTTTAGGACCTCTGAGCCCGTTGGCCAAATATAGTTCATTGATTCTCTTGTGGAATACAAATTATGTTTATGCAGATTTGAAAAAGCGGGGGTACAACAACCTCACCCAATATTTCGCTTAGCAATCTGTATGGACTAACTCCAATATACTTTCAAGAAAATCAACTAGACAGTCAGACTCAATCTTAAGAAAAAGTATATCAGAGAGTTATATCTCAATTTCTCTATTCAATCCGCAATCAAACAAATAGGAATTTGCGAGCCTGATTGAATACAAGAGAAATAACTTTAACGGTACCAAAGACCAATGTTCAAGGATCAATCAATTTCAATCAACAACCAAAGATTAGATTTACCAATTGATCGATTCAACGCACAACCTTTGATATTTCAATTATATAACAAAATATAATGCGAAAAATAAATAACACAGATACTAGAAGTTTTGTTAACGAGGAAACTGCAAATGCAGAAAAACCCCGGGACCTAGTCCAGATTTGAACACCACACTGTATTAAGCCGCTACAGACACTAGCCTACTACAAAGCTAACTTCGGTCTGGACTGTAGTTGAACCCTAATTAATCTCACACTGATTCAAGGTATAGTTGCGCTCCTTACGTCTCTGATCCCAGTAGGATACTATGCACTTGATTTCCTTAGTTGATCTCACCCACAACTAAGAGTTGCTACGACCCAAAGTCGAAGACTTGATAAACAAATCTGTATCACACAGAAAAGTTTTTTGGAATAGATAAATCTGTCTCCCATAGAAATACCTACGAGTTTTGTTCCGTCTTTTGATAAATCAAGGTGAACAGGAACCAATTGATAACCCGGACTTATATTCCCGAAGAACAGCCAAGAATTATCAATCACCTCACAATAATCTTAATCGATTAACGAAACAAGATATTGTGGAATTACAAACGATGAGACGAAGGTGTTTGTGACTACTTTTCAATCTTGCCTATCAGAGATATAAATCTCAAGCCAATCTTACGATTGTACTCAATCACGATAGAAAATAGCAAGATCAGATCACGCAACTACATAGAGAATAGTTGGGTCTGGCTTCACAATCCCAATGAAGTCTTTAAGTCGTTAACCTATAAGGTTTCGTGAAAAACCTCAGGTTAAAGGAGAATCGACTCCAGCTTATACAACTAGTATCACACAGGAGGTGTGGGGATGAGGTTTCCCAGTTGCTAGAGTTCTCCTTTATATAGTCTCAGAGTGTTCGGAAGTAAGTGCTACATTCTAAAAGATCGAGAACAGAGAGGGAAATTTGATACTAAAAGTGATGAAGGTATCTTTCTTGGCTTTGCCTCTGATAGTCGTGGTTTTCGAGTATTTAATCTCAGAACCCAAGTTATGATGGAGTCTGCTAATGTTATCATTGATGATATTAGTAATTTTCATCATGATAATCCTCCTGCTGAATTGCCTCCAACTGAGACAATTGAGAAAGTCAAAGAAATCCCAGAATCACTTGAAGTCATCCCAACTATTATTTATCCTGATATCTAGTGATGAGGAGAAGAGCACTGATCAGGCTGCTCCTGTTGAACAAGAACGTGTCCCTCCTAGATACCTCTTGGTTCAAAGGAATCATGATCCCAACAGTATTATTGGAGATAGAGATTCTACTGGTAAGACAAGAGGACAACTTCAAAATATTTCCAATTTTGGTTTTTATCTTTCACAAGTAGAACCGAGAAATATTGATGAAGCTCTTAGCGATCCCTTTTGGGTGAATGCAATGCATGAAGAGTTATATCAATTTCAAAGACAAGACGTATGGGAACTTGTACCTTGTCCCTCAAATATCAATATTGTTGGTACCAAATGGATATTCAAAAATAAGTCTGATGAATTCGGCACAATTGTCAGAAATAAAACCAGACTTGTCGTTCAAGGATATTCACATATTGAGGGTATCGACTTTGATGAAACCTTTGTTCCTGTGGCACGTCTTGAGTCCATTCGGTTGTTATTAGCTCATGCTTTTTTTCTTAAGGTTAAGCTGTTTCAAATGGACATAAAATCCGCGTTCCTAAACGGAAATTTAAAGGAAGAGGTCTATGTCACTCAACCTAAGGGTTTTGAAAACCCTGATTTCCCAGATCATGTCCTTAAGCTTAACAAGGCATTATATGGGTTAAAACAAGCACCTCGTGCCTGGTTTGAAAAACTAACTACTTCTCTTCTCAGGAAAGGTTTTTCAAGAGGCGGAGCTGATAAAACCTTGTTTACCAAATGAAGTGGGAAAGATGTTGTCATTGCAAGTCTATGTAGATGATATCATCTATGGTTCAACTTCTGAGAAACTTGCAAAAGATTTTCAAGTCTCTCTTGGTAAAGAATTTGAAATGAGCAATGTAGGTGAATTAAAGTTCTTTTTAGGATTAGAAATTCAGCAACATAAGTATGGAATTTACTTATCTCAAGAAAAATATGATAAGGATATTGTCTCAAGATTCGGTCTGGATAAGTCAACTCCAAAACTGACACCTATGCCCACCACTGGTAAACTACATAGAGATGAGAAAGGAGTAAATATGGATCAAAAACTTTATCGATCTATCATTGGTAGCCTTTTATATCTTACAGCTACTAGACCTGATATTGCTTTTAGTGTTGGTTGTTGTGCTAGGTTTCATGCAAATCCAAAGGAATCTCATCTTGCAGTTGCGAAAAGGATCATACGATATGTCAATCACACAGTCGGGTATGGTCTATCTTACACTTTTGATACTAACACTGATCTTTCTGCTTATTCAGATGTTGATTGGGCAGGATGTGTGGAAGACATAAAAAGTACATCAGGGGGTTTTTACTATGTAGGATTGAATCTTGTGGCTTGGCATAGCAAGAAACAAAATTCACAACACATGTCTACATGTGAGGCATAATATATTGCTGCAGGCTCATGTTGTACTGAATTTCTCTGGATGAAACAAATGCTTGCTGGTTATGGAATTGATACTGGAGTAATGAAAATCTTTTGTGACAAATTTAGCGCGATTCGAATCACTGAGAATCCCGTTGAGCACTCAAGAACTAAGCACATTGATATAAGGTACCATTTTATTCGAGATCTGTATGAAAATGGTATCATAAGTATGGAATTTGTGCCTTACGAACAACAATTGGCTAATATTCTCACCAAACCATTAGATACTGCTACTTTTCAACACTTACGGCAGTCTATTGGTGTTGTTTTGGTTCATTAGTCGTTCCTAAACTCTTGCCCCTGAACTTATCTCGATCTGTTGGGCAATTGAGTTTGGGACTCCAGTAAGTGTTACTTCAATTCCGCATTTATTTCAGTAGTTGAATTTATGTTGAGTATCTTAGTGTTGTTTTCAAAGAAATCCTTCTTTTCTTGTGAAAGTAAGGTCGCTCTTGTTGTTCTTTCGGGAATAACATTTTATGGGGGAGAGTTCTTAATTGAACTTGTGCTTAATTGCCAAATCTTTGTGGGGAGTGCGGGTGTGGAATATTATAGGGGTTATCTTGTATCTTTATAAACTCCTTGATGAATGCATTTAGTTTCGACTATATGATTGCATCTAAAAAGTTGGTATGTACTTTCTTTTGGTCATGAAATGTCTCTATGGAAATTTCATTAGGATCCCACTAGTTTTCGTACCTTTGCCAATTTATATCGACAAAAAGGGGGAGAAATAATGTGTAGTTCACACTACAAATACATATGGTTTTCGGATCATTATGTAAGGGGGAGTGGTTTCCATGTGAGATGGAGTATTGACTAAGGGGGAGTGATACATATCACCATAGTATTGTTGTCGAAGTTGTGATACAATTGAACTTTGATGTTGTGTAATAATACTATGACACTGTGTAACAATGATTGAGAGCTATTGTTTTTTCATTTTTATGGCTACGGATCTTCAACAACGGTGATACTGATTTGAATATCTTTGGAATCATTGGAGTACTTGGAAGTGACGAAGATTTCGAGTAATGTTGAAGAACCAAGGAGATCATGCATGTGGATGAGAAGCTGCAAAGTTTGTTTATTTTGTATTCCATACTAGGTATCACCGGGGCCTTACGGCCCCGGCTCAACCTCTCGTGATAGTCTTCAGTTTACATACATTAAAACATACTACATCTTAGTTAATGTATCCAAATACTTTTAAAAGATAGGTAAGCAATTTAGTTACTTAGACCCCCATGATGTTCACATGTATTTCATAAAATACATGTCGATTTGAAAAATTATTGTAAAAAGTAAATCATATTTCTTCAACAAACAGACGGGTGTTCAAAGGCTTGATATTAACAAAACAATATGACAATAAATAACCAACAAAAAAACTCATTGAGTAATATGATTCTTTATAAAAAAAATTGCAGAAACTCATTAAAAAATTGCAGTCGAAAAGTTTAACCCTTATTCATACTCATTGTAGTTTAACCCTTATTCATACCTATTGTAGTTTGCATTTTATTATTACTTGACTGCAGAAGTTAAATAGAATTAAAATCTAATGTCAAACTACGATTTATGTCAAACTTTGTGGTTATTTTCATATTGTTTTTTAATCAACATATTTTTTTTTTCTCGTAATTTTGTGTGCATCGTATGTAAACAAACAACTTGTATTATTCAATATCCATATGGGTATAAAATGACAAAAAGTAATTAACAATAATTCCTTTGTATCGACAGTGTAAAAAACCGAGTTGATTCTTTTTTTTCTTTTTTTTTTTATCGCGAAGAAAGAAAATTTAATTAATATGTGTGTAAAGAAGGAGCGCATCCCCTTATTATGTACAGTGGAACTTTTATAAATTGATCCGCAATAAATTAATAATTTCTTTAAAGTAAAAAATTTTCTGCTCCGAACTAAACTTGCATAATCTAAACTTTTAACTTGATAAAATAATAAATGTTTTTAGTCCCTATACTATTAATTTATAGAATTTTTATTGTTCGCTTATTTCAGAAATAAAGAAGATTATCGACATTTTTATGAGCACAAAAATTCTTTGCCTTTTCCAATTTTTATATTAGGATTCCTTTTATTCGTTTTTTTTTTTAATCTGAAGCATGTATATGTTAGGATTCTTAATGTTATATGCTGGGCTTATGAGAACTCCTTTTAATTATAAAGGAATGCAACATTCAAGTAATTCTGTGAATGGCATGAGTTTCTTAAAGATGCAATTTTATCGGTCAGTATAACTTCTTTGTGGTTTTTTGTTTAGGCCTGTTAATTCATATAATATTTTTTTTATTCTTAACATCTTGTAGTAAATTAGTTGCTTCCAATATAGCCATTCTACTTTGGCTGGAGTCGTCCATTAAATGCATTTCAAGGCCACATATTGCAGCTTCTGTTGGGTTTTCAGGTGCATACTTTAAAACCTTACCTGGACTACCTTTTGTTGGGATTGATAAACAATGGGATTATTGTATTTGTGTGTAGGTTACCTTTCCTCTTCCTGCAATTGAAAGAAAAACATAGTGAGACTAAATGGAGCAGTGGAGCTTTGATATCTTAGTTGCCACCATTTCAGGCAAACCCGTGAAGGAGTAGTAGAGCTTTGATGTCTTAGTTTCCACCATTCGATATTAAAATCCTTCAAGGTATTCATTGAAGGATAAAAAAGGAATCCTTAAAATTGGTAGTTGAAAAAGAAAAAGTTACCTTGGAGATTTCATACTTGAAGAAAAACTGGTGAATGAAAGCGTCGCACAAAAATTGGTAAATGAAACAATTCGTACAAATTATATCATCAGCCGACACAAATGAACTATACCATGCTAGTGCTTTTGATGCACAGAATCAACTGATTCTAAGAAAATAATCATAAATAAATCACTCAACTCCTTTTTCTAATTAATCATAAAGAATAAAAATAAAAATGAAATCATCAGCTGGCCTTGTATTATAGTTTAACCATAGCAAGAAAAAAGTTACATATAGAAAATAAAGCAAAGCTTACGTTTGTTTTAACGCATGGAATTTCACTTACCCAGTTATGTTATACTCCATATTAGATGGGCTTGCTTATGTCCTCAATTTTTGAGAAAGTTAACTTAGCATATAAGATCAAAGTACTACAAAGTCATGTTGATAGAGAAATTATATTAACATAAGCGCACAAGTTGAGCTGACACTACTTACCCAGTCAGTGTCACCTGGAACCCTCACACCTTGGTTATTAATCATAAAAATATACAACTGGTCCAGGCTGTATTATCTAGATCTGCAATTGACACAATTGTCAAATGGTGTAAGCATATATAATTGTTAGAGAACTTACTCATGAAACATCAGTGGAAGTACCTACCGGTGGTCAGTGATAAACCACCTTGTGTAGCTCCGAAACTTTATTGGAATAATGTGCATCCGAGAACACCTCCATCGAAGTCTTCAAATTCCTTTGGTTTTCAGTTTAACATTTTGTTTTTTAGTTTACCAATATTATTCCATTACAATACTCAAACATAAATCATCATAAACCAAATACCCACATAAAATAAAATATTTTTATAAAGACTGAAGAAAAAAAATGAAATCAATTAAAAATCTGAGGTGAAAAACAATACCTGAATAAGTTCGAAAAGCCTAGGCAAAGTGACTTGTTATTAAGTTGTTTCCGTGGATATGCTTTCATGCACTAATTAAACAGAATAAAATAACTAATCCTTTCAGTACAACCTCAAGCAAACACCGAATGGTTGATATGCCTAACAAACCAAGTATTTCAAACAATATCACGTAGAGTTAGTAGTAATAGATACATCATGTAGATAGCAAAAGAAAAGGGAGGTGGAGTGATGGGTCTGGGTAGTGGTGGTGGTGCCTCTAACCGAATTTAGAAGAGATAATAGATAAAACTAAAAACATCAACCTAAACCAATAATCAAACGAAGCCAAAAATAAGAAAGGAAAAAAATCTTAAAAATAAATTTATAGGGTTTTTATATGTTTACCTTCTTTTATTCCACGCATCATCTTTCTTGTTCTACCTAAATCACAAAATAAAATAAAAAATCCTAAATCACAAATCACAAAACAAAAAACCAAGTCAATACAGAAAACATAAAAACCTAGAGCACACCGAGCAAAGAAGAATCACAAAAAGACAAAACATATAATCAAATATCTAGGGTTTCCACGTGAGAGGGGAAGGGGTCGTAGTGGTAGAAAAAGAAAGCAGACAAAAATGTTACGCAGATTTATAAGAACCTGCAAATACAACTATAGAAGTGATCGGACATAGAATAAACCTCAATATTACGCCTAGTGGAAAGAACTTATTTGTCGGATGGCAATTAAACCTGTTTATAAAAGGAGATGAAAATCATTTACCATTTATAAATTGAAAGTAGTAATATGAATATAATCTCACATACCAAGACAAAATTTTGTACTACAAAAACAGTTTCATGATTAGGGAGTACCAAAAGAATCAATTTAAAACAATTCACAAACGACAAACTTAGTCCATCAATGACGAACTAATTTTAGCTTACCAACAAATGATAGAACTTCCATCTAGCAAAGTGGTGAGTGGCAGAACTTCTATTCTTAGGAATTTCTTAGTTAACCACTTCTATTGGTACATATATTACGTTTAACCAGAATAAGAAAGTTGTAATAAATGTTGGTTAAAAAACTACTTGAAAACAACCATAAAGTTTATAGTAAAACATAGCATGACATAACCTTTTAATCCTATTTGACTTCTGCTAGTCATTTTAACCCAAAATAAAATATCTATGTCCTTGAATTGCGCTTGAATTAAGTCCTATGTCTTTCTTCGGTTTTATTTACTATAAAACCTTCTTTGCATATTTTCATCCTTTCTCGATGCCAAACTCTATCAATGTTTACACTGTATATTTGTTGTGGATGTTCTTTGATGTTAACATCCTATGTATTTTTTATTTATTTTTACTTTTCGTTCATCTTCGTAAAATATTTCCCGAATTCTGCGATTTATTCTTTAGATTTAAGGTTTGGGAAAAGACTTCTATTATCACTCTCTATACATCTGTTCTGTTACTCGTTTTCCTATGAATGAAATCAATTGTCCGTCTAATTCTTTAAGTTTCAAAGATGTCTCTGTAGTTCATTTGCATCCGGCCCTTCATTAGACTCTTTATCTTCTCTGAAAGTTTTTTTTAATAAAATGCTTCAGAGACAATAGATGAGTTGTAGAATTTTACTATCACGTGACAACATATGAGTTGTAGGGTTTTTTTATGCATTGTTGATTTCTTCAGTGTCATCCAATTCTAAAAATTGGCTAAACGTGACGCAATTCCAGTCTTTGTCTGATTTTTTATATTCTCTAAACTTTGTTAGATCGTGTTTTTGTCTTTTCTTTTCATTGTACATATATATGATCATATTGTAATGATCTTTAATCCGGTCTTTTCTTTTTTTAGATTTATAAAACTTAATTCGGATAATATTGTGAAAATGTGATTTCATATTGATATTGTTCTCCCTGCATATGCCGTTCCTACTCATTTTATTTTATTTTGGAATCCATAGATTTTTTGCTAAGGAATAAGGGCGCTATTTGTAGGTTTTTGTTGTTGTTGTGTCGTACCTAACATTGTTTGATTGATAACAATATGTTCTTCATCTATTGAACTATTGTGATATGAAGTTTAAACTATCTTCTTGTGGAGAGATATTTTTCTCTTTCTATTGTTCTCCAAAATCATATCTTTTATTGTTCTCAAATTTTATTTGTCGTAATACGAAAACTCTATTATTTTCCGGGTTTATGTAACAACAAACCTTGTTATTATGTATACAACCTATTTTTAATGCTGGGTTGTGATTCGTATGCATGAGTATATACCGAATTCTGACTAAATTTGGAAATCGTCTAGTTTTATGAAACTGTATAGATTGTTTAATATGTTTTTGTATTTTCTACGTATTTTGGATTTAGTGTGCCTGGTTGGTATTGAACGTTAATATTTTAGCTACCAACTCAAAAAACCTGTA
>JAJJMB010005149.1:3362583-3411828 GCA_023531105.1 Papaver atlanticum | reverse complement strand
AATCAACAACTTTAGCTGGAATTAAACTATGTCTTGGGGTAAAAAAACACTATAGATTGTAGTTGTGTTGCTTGTTAATTAGCTCATTACCATTAGTATGTAATTTTTGTGTCCCGGAAGTGTTGGACCCTTTTTTTTAACACGGTAAAAAGAAACTATGTAATTTAAAAAAAAAAAAAAAAGTACTACAGATATGTGATAGGTACTGGAACTGCAACCATCTATTTTATATTCCATTGTTAATACTCCACATGTTCATGCTTGAATTTAGGTTAATGCAACCACCTATCTTCTATTGCGTTGCTAAATATCCAAGCATTTTGAGAAACTATACTCGGTTATTATGAAAATTGCTTTCCACCTCAGTACGTCAGGTTTGTTATTAGAAGTATTGACCCTGTAACTTAATCTTACTCATAGAAATTGAACAAATTTCACAAATCATAGGAAAAACAGTTACTCAGATATGAATACCTTGATACATCCCAAGTACACTAACACTTAGAGATATTAACTATAATACCCTACCTTATATTAAATTAAATATGATATAAGATGGAGTATCCAAACAAAGTGCTGGAATCACACCTGAACCAGTGTAGCATAGTTTTTAAGAAAAAAACTCTACTACAGTGTGGTCTAAGCTGCCGTCGAACTCTGGACACTATGGTAAACAATAGGATATTGTCGCAAGCTAAATTTCCAAGAAACTTATTGGCCCGATAATCTGTAATAAGCAACACCTGGAAAACCAAAATGATTCTCCATAAGCATCGTCATTATAACTACTGCACTTCAGGTTTCCGGGGAAGAACATCAATAATCCTTCAAAAAAGATAAACATGATTTACAATCCATTAAGTATGCCAAATAAATCCATAGAACAATAACCCAAAGTATTTTAACTTAAAACAAATAATCTAAAACGACGTAACTGAACCTTTATGTAGAAGCTAGTACTAAAAAAGAGTAATGAGATCTTCTAAGAATTCTTTTTATTAAAAGAAGTATCTACAGCTAAACCAATCCATTATTTCTTCATATTAGTTTTCAAAAATCATTGGCCGCCTACTCTTCATCATATGAGTCTACTTTCTTTTTCAGTCTACGCCAAGTCATTTTGGCTGGTGTGTTTTGTCTGCTTTGCTTCCTTGTCGTTACTTAATGCACGTTTCCTACCCCTCTTAGATGTCTCCTTCTCCTTATCCTTGGTAGCATGTACAACATTACTTTCGCGACCTGGACCCTATAGAGAAAGAGAGCTTTACATGGAAAAAATGTGCTTTAGTACCAATCGCTTGTAAAGCAACCTGGTATTTTGTATCAGCATATGAATCCTCTAACTCTCCTTCTGGTTTGAATATTTTTTGGACCGTAAAATTTTCAGATTGGTTGTTTATATTGTACTCCTGGTTACTAATTTGAAAACAAAAATGAGGTCCTTGATTCGGTTGAACCACCTGTGCTTTATCTCCCTTGTTAATCTGCATTTGGAAATAAATGATATGATGAGCATCTCTTGACGGTACATCTATCAAGTTCATTTCCAAATTAAAATGTCGTTACCTTATTGCACAGCTCCATGTAACATATATGTTCTTTCGCATTGCATTTCATCAACTTTTTTGTTGTCTACTGTGAATAGTGCGGTATCTTTATCATCTTTTACAGCCAAACTCAACTTGTACTTGTGTATATTCTAACTCGTTAGCAAGTCCCAATGTATTGTCCTTCCATTTATATATATATATAAATGGGACTCGTTAGCAAGTCCCAATGTACTCTTAGCAAGTCCCAATGTACTTGTGTATATTCTAACTTGTACTTGTGTTATATATATATATATATAACCGTTATTCATTTTTACCATGGTTCCTTTTCAAATTCGTTTTCACACTTGTTATACCAGGGTTCCTCATCTTCGTCGTACTCAAGCGGCATACATTTAGATATGTTAAACTCCTTTTCAAATTTGTTTTCACACTTGTTATACAAGGGTTCCTGATCTTCATCGTACTCAAGCGGCACACATTTAGATATTTTAAATTATAGCACGTAAACAAAATCAACCAAATACACGCTTATCATATTCTCAATGTATTGTGTCATGTCAGTTTCTTCCTTACATAGTCTGTCTTTTATTTTTGTTGGTCATCCGGTTGTGGCGAGCCGGTCATTTTGATTCCGTTGTCTTCTGATTTAAGCGTACATAAATTAATTTTGCAGTTTTAGTACGTAATATAAGTCATATATTGTAGAACCCCTATATTATATAATCCATGATAAATTGATAATCACGATAAAATAATTTTTCGTCGGTCCCGAATAGGGGACAATGTGCTAATTCACTAAATTTGTAAATTAATAAGATTTTAAAATTTACTATGAGTCCCTTGTGATTTATAAATTAATAACCCTTAAAATTATATAAATGAGTTCTACTTTTATGCTAATATAGTAAAGAATAATTGAACTGTGACTTAGTTTATTTTTAAAATTTATGTCACACTGAATTTCATGTTGATATTCTCTTAACATTATAAGAGGATTTTTTGTTTTTTTGAATGAGCTTAGGAAGAGTTTTTATGTTGTTGTTTCATTATGCAATAAAAAAAACTATTCAGTATCTTTTTAGCCATTCATCATAACTTATTTACGTGAATGTGGCTATATAACTACACTTACATCTTCAACCTTCACATCATCTTTTTCCTCGTCAATCAACAAATATATAACTGTGTTTTCTTGGAGATAGTTCGAAAGGTATTCCACATCCAATTTATTGCCGCCAAATGGGTCTCGAATATTTCTATCGGGTCCTTTGGTACCTTTGCATGCATCTGGGTTTTCTACGATTTGTAATAAACATATTTGAACATAACCATTAAATACCCTATATAATTCAAAAGATATACATTAACATAGGGGATTTTCTTACCTTTTCATCCATTAAGTGCAGTTCCAGCACATACACTTCCTTTGTCTTTCGGTTTCCTGATTTCCAAATCTTTAAAATCCTTACCCTGACAACCTTCTAACGAACTCGGTAAGGATCTAGGTCATCAAACAAAATATGGGCCATGTTTCCTACTATGACAACCTTCTGACGAACTCGGTAAGGATCTAGGTCATCAAACAAAATATAGGCCATGTTTCCTACTATTTTTTCTGTTGAAAATATCATAGGAAGAAACGTAGTAAGTAAATCTTTAGCCCACTTGTTAAAATATAATATTTATAATGGTTTCACAAGAAGGCGAGGCAACTTCCATCTGTGATGGAAAAGAGGCGAAAGAAACAAACTATGTTCAAAAAGAAGACTCTTAAATAAATTCTCAGAAACTCATTGTTACATTGGGTGAATTTTGATTGTAAGATAGAATTTTGATGGGTTATATTGGGTGATTTCTGATTTTAAGATAGAGTTTTATAGGTTATTTTGAATGGACGGTTGGATTCTGATTTTAACTCCGTTCTTAACATCAACCTTTTGATTGTTCAGTCTCAATTTTTTTATTTAAGATTTGACTCTCACCAAAATTTTGGATACCCACGTCTTTATAATACCATCAAAGTTGATTATATTATTAGTAGAGAAATGCCTATTGCATTAAGTAAAAGGTGATCTTATGTTAGCCCACATGCCACATTACCCATGTCACGAATATATTTTGGCAAATTAGAATAATAAATAAAAGCAACCAAACAACGATTATAAAACACACATAGGTAGATCATGAGTAAATTTGAAAATTACACATTCCTTATCAATGTTTTTCACAATGAATAACATAATGCAATCGTGCCCAATATTCGTGTTCCAAGACAAACACTTCATATTCGCTAAATAAAGGGAACAAAACAGACAAAAAAAAATGTGTAAAACAAATTTAAGTCAAGAAAAGAAGAAAAAAAACTAAACTGACCGTGATGAGATGAGGTGGCACTTCTGGTTAATTATCGACTAAAGTTTCAACAAAGTTTCAATGTCGTAGTTGAAAATATAAGTACCTGGAAGCAGTTAATTAAGGAGTCAACTGAATATCCTTTTAAGCAGTCCATCATACAGTTCATACCACCAAAGATCAATAAGCTTATTAACCGAAGAGGGTAAGCACTGATTTGGCTCAAAGCCTAAAACAAACTTGATGAGAAAGCACATAGCAAAATTTTACCCTTTTCCTTGCGCAGAGATCGCAACAGATGCTAAATATGAACAGTAATATTGGGTCCTGGAATTTGATAAAAAGAAGCCTCCAAAGAGCCTTACAATCTAATACATTTTCTGCCTATATATACCTACACACTGGTACCGGAAGCATAGAGATTTTTTGGGTTTTGGCTTATTCAAATAACTGTGCCATCTGTGGGAGTCGAACTCGCAACTTCATGGTAAAAACCATGTGCTCTACCATTTGAGCTAAGATAGCAACTGCACTTGCATCTGTTTGTCTAAAAGATTTAATAGCATGAGGTAATATCAAGAAGAGATTGTACCTCCCACCATGCTTCATGTACGCTAATAGAAGATCCGAGTTCTATACTGTAGTGTTAAAGTCATCAGTCCACATTACCAAATATTTACTAAAAAACCCTTACCTTGCCAGCTTTTCAGCCTTGGCTTGAAGAATCAAAACATCTGATGTCACCATTGAGTGCCTTAACAAAAGCATGCATTATACAATAAGGAGATTTTTAGATAGGAAAAAGGCATCCTTGAGAAATATAGAAAATTGAAACCCTAGTGCCCTAGAAAACTGTACCGACATATAAAAAATAAATTGCTCGCTGGTCATAATTTAGAACTAATGCCTACTATTCTTAGCTGATAGTTTAAAATAGCTAATCAAGTCATTTATTGATCCAAAATTATAAATAGTTAGGGCCAACATATTTTGATCCCATTGTTCATAGACATTCTACTCTAAATGCACTCTATCATAAATGTATGATGCTCCTAAGGCAAGAAAATATATCATTGGAAATACACGTTTGCCGCTTCCTTTGCATCATGAATTCCTAATACCTAATAGTTTTTTCAAAGAGATATCTGCATTTGACCAAGATGGAAGCACCATCCCTGGTTAAGAAACCAATATAAAATCCTCATTCCAGGAGATTATAAATGCACCTGAAATCTCTATATCGTCAATAATAGGATTTAAAAAAGGATTGAATGTTGTATACCTGCTAACAATGCAAGATATGTAGAACATGCCCCACCATGCATTTCATATCCACAAAAATGTTAATTATTCCCCAACAATTTCGAGAAAACAATGATCACATGTAACACTTAACGGAAGTAGGCAACTATGTACAGAGACGCGTACTTTAATTGTCTGCATATATTGATCTTTTTGACTTGAAACCTTACCTCAAAAATCCAGGTGAACTGTCTCATGCACGACATCAAGACTGCCATATACTACATTACTATACATCAAACCTCTCTAAAATCCATCTCCAAAGTTAACATCGTTCCTGAGATTATAAATGCAAGTGAGGTAGCGAAAGGAAACATAATTGAACTGAGTAAGGATATATTATATAATGAGCAGTAAGTGTGTGTTTCAACAAATGCGGAAAAGATCCAGTCTCAGCACCATCAGAGTTATTCATCATAATAATCATTTACTAATGTAGCCGACCATGCGACACAAAATTTAGGTGGTATAACCAAGGTTCGTGACTAAGAACAATATGTAAGAAGTATATGAGAAGTAGGAGGCAGCAGGAAAATTACCTTCAATGGAAGTTAGTGATCTGACACTTGTCGTCATTGCTTCTACTGCCTCATCTCGATCCCTGTGCCAGTAAGAGTCATGATTTAAAATTGTAGTTAGAAATTAGGAACTTTGACAACACAGCACACATAATGATTGATAATTTCGGACAACATCCGTTCGTAAGCACTAAGTTAACCCAAGGGCCTCATGCTGGCCATGTCATTGATAACTGCAAAAGCTATCCCCAATGAAAGTATTATTCCACAATATAAGTAGACTGAAGCTAGCGTTGTATTGTAATCTATGTACGTCTGCAGCTGAGTTTATTGCATGAGTTTCACATATGAAATTGCATAGATTAAGAACCAACCATCCACATACAAATTCATTTGGAACTGAAACACCCATAAAAATTTTCCATGAGACATAGAATGACATTAATTTGTTATCGCAAAACTTAGGGAATATCTACAAAGATTGGTTATATCTACAAACTGGATATGCTGGCAATCGAATTCAGATTTGCCCTGGTACTGTTCACAGTTCATAGTTACATAGAGAGGGAGAACAAAGACAGATAAACATTGGTGAGATCCACCAACAACCCCAATCCGATTTCTTCCTTCAAGACCCTATAATATAATAAGAGTTTAAATTGGACCAATACAGGAAAAAAGAAATCATTAATACTTTTTCTGATTCACAGTTTCACACTAAAGCATCCATTATATACAGAATTATAAAATTAAACCTAAATCAAAAGTTGGAAATCAAACCCCAGCTATGTTCAACCAAATCAAACCATGGCTTTGGAAGTGGGAACAATGGAAATGAATAAGAAAATCAAAAGTTTGATACTTTGATTTATCTGTGCAAACGTTTGGGAGTTGTTCTTGACATAAGGCTCTCTTCACCCAAATCATCCATTCTTCAAAATCATCTCTCTCACCTATGAAATCAAAACAAAAGTTTCTTGTTATAGGTGTTCTGGTTTACGCTCAGAGGGATATATACCGGGTTGTTGTCAGGATGCTTAATAGTAGGCTAGTAAGGCTCCATATTATGCAATTCTTACAATATCTGGAGATACCTCGCAGTAACCCTCCCCTGCAAGCTCAAATAAGTATAATTATCTTTTAGTTTTTGTCCCAGCAGTTGGTCTGATGCCTGGATAAATAAAGCAATAAAGAAGGTTAGAATGAGAAGAAAGCTGGTGTGTATGTGGTTACATTATTTTAGTACCTGGAATTATTTCTTAGTATCTGTTGCAGATGTATGAGCCAAACATGTATCATATGTGACTTGCGTGTCTTCAGTACATGAATGCAGCGGGACCATCCCTAATTTGTTGCAACTGAAACAATGGATTTTATAGGGCAATTTGACAGAGAAAATACTTATGAAAATCATATGAAAATACTTATGATCTTGCAAACCAACTATATGAAACCGTTATGAAAAAGTTCCATACACCCAAATTTAAAATGTATAAGCACAAACAAAGAAAATACTAACTTGTTCCTAACCATCTCTCATAGAAATGAGTAACGTGTCATATATTTGTTAGTTTTAAGTTACGTTAATTTTAAGTAACAAATGTAATTGATCTATATTTAAGTATGTTAAGACAAACACACACATACATACCGTATGGGATACATTGGAATGATCCAATTGATAGCTTTGACTCCCAAGATAACCTGCACCGAACTTAATCAATTGAGCCCAAGGGGTAGAATTCATATCCACAGGCGATATAAATGCGTGCATTTTGTAACGTCTTTCTATCTCTTGTAATACTACATAATTTTTACTATGATTAGTATCTTAGGTTTTGCAAACTTATGATAGTGAACAAGATATTAACAAAAAAACTAATTAAACTCATGGCAACCAAATCCAATCTCAGTAAAAAATGGACCTGCGATGGAGTTTCCAAATATAATCTCTGACGCTATAATTAAGAAGACTCATTCTTCCAAAGACCTATAGTTAGTTGAACAGTAAAACTACTACCTAAAAGAAAAAAGAAAAATAAACCTGTAATTTTGAGAGTAAAGAAAATATACTTTGTCGTAGATCAGAAACCTAATCAACAAAATTCTTAGCTACAATAGAGATTTCATCGAATCATATTAACATTTATGATTAGGCCTAAATCGAACAAATGTAGAAATAACAATTTAAAAGTCTGAATAGAGGGAAAGGAATTTATCAAGAATTTTAACATTACAACATTAAGAGGTGATTCTGTGTGCATCTTATTTATGATTTTCTTGTCTACATGGAAAGAAATCTTGTCTACATGGAAAGAAAAATATGTCTTCGCATAGGAACAAAGTTTAAATTATTGAATTAATGAAATTTAACAAATCTGTGAATGCAAAATGTATATTTTACACAGTGAACGAAATGAGAATTCAATTAAATTTGCTACAACACTAAAAAAAAATAGACATGATGTACAAATGAGCATTTCAAATCAACAAACTCGATATGTAAAATGCCAAGGAATTGAACACCGAGATTAGTAAACATGAGGGAGTTGATCCATTGAAAGAAAAAAGTACAGAATTTTAAAAAAATTATAAGGAAAAATCAATCAGTTAACAACAGCTGTTACTGCACAGGCCACGTTACTAACTGTTGCCTGTAAAACTCAATCTAAAAAGTATAATATCTGAGCAGTAAGCATAACTTGACGCACATAGATGAATACAATCGTATTTATGTCACCATTTAGTTATCTAATGGGCCAAACATGTGCTCTACCTATCACTTGCGATTTTCTTAAGACAGATACATATATTTACGCACATGGTATGCTTCCCTTTGTACTACACTCTAGACCCTAAGTTCTATTTTTCAACAAAACGCATTGTGTCTAATTAATTGCTACAACAACATTCTAACTTATGTCAAGTACTCATCTATTACACCTATGTATAATCCTAAAGCTTTTCTTGTTTAAGTAAGCTCTAGCCTCTAGGTCAAACCCAACCTCCAAACATATAGTTATACTGGTTCAATACTTCGCCTAAAACACTAACCGTTGACTTGAACATGTTCCTTAATGAAAGTAGACTGGAAGTTGGAAAGACTACTCATGTTTTTCGGTTTCAAAACTTACCGAAACACCACTCACAAACAGACTCAAATAATTTCCAGCAACCATAAAAAATCCTAACTTCAGTAACAACATAATTATAAAAAAAAAAAAAAAAAAGAGTATGCAAAGTAAATTTACTACAATTTTAAAAAAAGAAAAACGAATCAAACCCTATCCCTAAATAGAAGTAAGTATCAAGAAACAAAGTTTGATAGAAAACAGACATGCATAGGAACGCTAATTGAGATTGCAAGTCAGAATCAATTATATGAAACCGACTATATGAAACCATTATGAAAAAGTTAAACCATACACCCAAATTTAGCAAAACTTGCACAAACCCAAACCTAAAATACTAAATTCTGAGCAAATTTTGTTCAATTTCACAACGAAGACACTGATTGACAAAGCCAAAACATCCACACACAAAAAATCAAGTTTACCTTGGATGTTGTAGGCAAGAAGCATTGGAAGTCGAGGACCTCCTGAACACTCCATCTCCATGGTCAATTATTTTAGCTTTAATTCTGTTTGATCAAATCAAATTAAGATCAGTCACTCTCTTGTGAGTTAAAAACATAAAAATCACAAATATGCAATTTCAGCCGTTCCATGATTAGTTTAATCAAACAACTAATCTCAAGAAGAAAACTGACCTCGAATCTGAAGAAAAAGCCTCTCCTTTGGAGATGGTTTTAGCACACCGTTAATGGCCGAGAATTAGCAGTAGAAAACCCCCGAATTCAATAATCCCAGGAAACCCTAACTATGCCCGAAGCAAAGACCCAGAATGATAACAATTTTACAAATATTGAACCTATACAAAGTATTAACTCAATAATTCTAAATAAATACGAATTCAAGCCCTGGATATCACAGTAGAAATTGATGAAGTAGGGGTTTGTTTCAATAGACTTCGAGATTAAAACCTCTTAATTGATGTTCAATATCTTCCTCTTGAAGCGAAAGACAGTAATAAAAATACCACAAACTGAAGTGGAACAATAAAACAAAACAGACATTAGAGAAATCTATACTGCGTTCGAAGTTTTTCCAGAGAGGAGAGAGGAGAATAGGAAGAGATGGGAAAGATGAAAAGATAAAATACCACGAACCCGGCTATCATTCCTGGCCGTCCAAGTCAAACACAATCAGGACGATAGGAACCGCGGGATTACCCTTCAGAATAGATCTTGTCCACTGATTGACTCTTTGATCAAGGAGACAAAGACCACCTTTTTTTATAACAGTGATGTATTGATAGTTTTGTCACTAAAATTGACAAAGGGGGAGATTGTTAGAGCACTGCTCGTTTGAACTCGCAAGCGTTGCTATCTCAAACTTGTTTGTCGAGTTTAGTTGCCAAAACTATAAGTCTTGATTTCTAGTCTACTTATAGCTAAGTCTCGGACTAGGATAGAAAGTGTAGTTGAGCTCTAGACTCCACGACGTTCATCATACAAAGACGAAGAAATACTCAAGGAACTGGTGGAACTTCATCAACAAAAAGGTATGTGGAGACTTGAACTTATCTATCACTCAAAAGTATATCTACTCTATCTCCTATCTTGAGACAAAAGTCGTATTGCTATATAGACTTCGATCATACATATTTGCTATTTCGAGCCGAGTTTATCTCGCTTATCTTTTTCTCGAAATATGTGTTGGTAAGCTTTCGTTTTGGCCAAGTTCATCTTTACTCGTGATGAAAGTCATGTTAATTGTTTCAATCTCTTGAAAATCGCTTTGATGAAAAATAGTGTGTGAATAACCGCTATATATAACATCCTCTAAGAATGTTTCAATGATTGAAGTGAGAGTTTAGAATATATAACCTTGAATGGATATAAACATTGTATGTGAACTCATACTTGTGTAAGTCCAAAATCCTTGAAACAAAGTATGCGTACTTTGTTGTTTAGGATAACCGGAGCTAAGTCCGCGTACCTGTACGCATACTGTCGGAAGTTCACATCCCGTGAATTTCTGTTGGAGTTTGTGAACTGAAAACAAGCTCAGTCCGGGTACTTAAGTATGCGTACCCGTATGCGTACTTAAGTGGGTTATTTTCTAAAAACGGCTTATTCGTGAACTAAGACATTTATAAATTAAGGAATGCATATTTGCAAACCGTGGCTATAAAGTTCATGAATCGATTCGAGTGAATCAAAATCGTTTTTGTTTCGATTGTGTCTTGTATACTTCTATGAGATCTAAGCAATTAAACAACTCTCTAACTAGTTCTTTTGAGTCATTTGAACTAGTTATGGTGAAGATGAATAAGGTTGATATGAAAGTGCTCATATGGCTAACCATTTGGTTAACTACTTTTGAACCAACTAGGTGTACACGTTTAGGTACGGTTACACAAACCTAAATGAACGTGTATTTCATTTGTGTATAACAAGCTAAGTTCGATCTAACGGTTGAAAGATATTAGCTTGAATCTAATCAGGTTTTCATCTAACGGTGAATATTGAATGCTTTGTTACCAAGGTAACTTAGATTGCAAACCCTGATTTGGAGACCATACAAAGGAGAACTCTAGCAATTGGGAAACCTAATCCCCACACCTCATGTGTGATACTAGTTGTATAAGCTAGAGTCGATTCTCCTTTAACCTTAGGTTTCTACCGAGACCCTGTAGGTTAACGACTTAAAGACTTAATTGGGATTGTGAAGCCAGACCCAACTATTTTCTCTGTAGTTGCGTGATCTGATCTTGCTATTTTCTATCGTGATTGAGTACAATCGTAAGATTGGCTTGAGATTTATATCTCCGATAGGCAAGATTGAAAAGTAGTCACAAACACCTTCGTCTCATCGTTTGTAATTCCACAATATCTTGTTTCGTTAATCGATTAAGATTATTGTGAGGTGATTGATAATTCTTGGCTGTTCTTCGGGAATATAAGTCCGGGTTATCAATTGGTTCCTGTTCACCTTGATTTATCAAAAGATGGAACAAAACTCGTAGGTATTTCTATGGGAGACAGATTTATCTATTCCAATAAACTTTTCTGTGTGATACAGATTTGTTTATCAAGTCTTCGACTTTGGGTCGTAACAACTCTTAGTTGTGCGTGAGATCAACTAAGGAAATTAAGTGCGTAGTATCCTGCTGGGATCAGAGACGTAAGGAGCGTAACTATACCTTGAATCAGTGTGAGATTAATTAGAGTTCAACTACAGTCAAGACCGAAGTTAGCTTTATAGTAGGCTAGTGTCTGTAGCGGCTTAATACAGTGTGGTGTTCAAATCTGGACTAGGTCCCGGGGTTTTTCTGCATTTGCGGTTTCCTCGTTAACAAAACTTCTAGTGTCTGTGTTATTTCTTTTCCGCATTATATTTTGTTATATAATTGAAATATCAAAGGTTGTGCGTTGAATCGATCAATTGGTAAATCTAATCTTTGGTTGTTGATTGAAATTGATTGATCCTTGAACATTGGTCTTTGGTACCGTTCAAGTTATTTCTGTTGTATTCAATCAGGCTCGCAAATTCCTATTTGTTTGATTGCGGATTGAATCGAGAAATTGAGATATAACTCTTTGATATACTTTTTCTTAAGATTGAGTCTGACTGTCTAGTTGATTCTCTTGAAAGTATATTGGAGTTAGTCCATACAGATTGCTAAGCGAAATATTGGGTGAGGTTGTTGTACCCCCGCTTTTTCAAATCTACGGTATTGTGAAGCCAGACCCAACTATTTTCTCTGTAGTTGCGTGATCTGATCTTGCTGTTTCTATCGTATTTGAGTACAATCGTAAGATTGGCTTGAGATTAATTTCTCTGATAGGCAAGATAGAAAAGAAGTCACAAACATCTTCGTCTCATCGTTTGTGATTCCGCAATATCTTGTTTCGCTAGTCGATTAAGATTATTGTGAGGTGATTGATAATTCTAGGCTGTTCTTCGGGAATATAAGTCTGGGTTATCGATTGGTTCCTGATCACCTTGATTTATCAAAAGACGGAACAAAACTCGTAGGTATCTCTGTGGGAGACAGATTTATCTATTCCTGTAGACTTTTCTGTGTGAGACAAATTTGTTTATTAAAGTCTTCGACTTTGGGTCGTAGCAACTCTTAGTTGTGGGTGAGATCACCTAAGGGAATCAAGTGCGTAGTATCCTGCTGGGATCAGAGACCTAAGGAACGCAACCATACCTTGGATCAGTGTGAGATTGATTGGGGTTCAACTATAGTCCATACCGAAGTTAGTTTGTAGTAGGCTAGTGTCTGTAGCGGCTTAATACAGTGTGTGTTCAATCTGGACTAGGTCCCGGGGTTTTTCTACATTTACGGTTTCCTCGTTAACAAAACTTCTGGTGTCTGTGTTATTTCTTTTTCGCATTATATTTTGTTATATAATTGAAATATCACAGGTTGTGCATTGTATCGATCAATTGGTAAAATCCAACCTTTGGTTGTTGATTGAAATTGATTAATCCTTGAGCATTGGTCTTTGGTACCGTTCAAGGTATTTCTCTTGTATTCAATCAGGCTCACAGATTTCTATTTGTTTGAGTAAGGATTGAATCGATAAATTGAGATATAACTCTTTGATATACTTTTTATTAAGATTGAGTCTGACTGTCTAGTTGATTCTCTTAAACGTATATTGGAGTTAGTCCATACAGATTGCTAATCGAAATATTGGGTGAGGTTGTTGTACCCCCACTTTTTCACTTGGTTCTTCAACATTACTCGAAATCTTCGTCACTTCCAAGTACTCCAATGATTCTAAATGTATTTAACTCAGCATCATCGTTGTTGAAGATCCATAGCTATAACAATGAGAAAACAACAGCTCTCAATCATTGTTATACAGTGTCATAGTATTATTACACAACATCAAAGTTCAATTGTATCACAACTTTGACAACAATACTATCGTGATATGTATCACTCCCCGTTAGTCAATACTTCATCTCACATGAAAACCACTCCCCCTTGCATAATGATCCGAAAACCATATGTATTTGTAGAGTGAACTACACATTAATTCTCCCCCTTTTTGTCAATAAAATTGGCAAAGGTACGAAAATTAGTGGGACCCTAATGAAATTTCCATAGAGATACTTCATGACCAAAAGAAAAGCACATATCAACTTTTTTAGATGCAATCATATAGTCGAAACTAAATGCATTCATCAAGGAGTTTATAAAGATACAAGATAACCCCTATAATATTCCATAGCCGCACTCCCCACAAAGATTTGGCAATTAAGCACAAGTTCAAATAAGAACTCTCCCCCATAAAATGTCATTCCCGAAAGAACAACAAGAGCGACCTTACTTTTACAAGAAAAGAAGGATTTCTTTGGACATTAACAAATCACATGAAACATGAATTTGTATCCAAAAAAAAAAATCAATTAAGTTAACCACAGGAGAACCCATGATTATATTAATCGGAAATGCTCACATAAGAAAACTTACGGAGTCGCACAGTATTTACATAAAGATATGGATCAGGTAAGATCAATACTGCGGAATAAACAAAGATTCATTTTATTTTTCATCACTATTTGCACAATTGCATATAATAGACTTTAATCTTTGTAAACAAAAGTTCATCCTATCTTCCATCAATATTTGCATAATGACATAATAAGCTTAACTTTTGTTTGTCAAAAGTGCATTCAATCTTTTATCAATACTTACATACTGACATATGAAAGACTTAACTTTTGACCACGTATGTGACAATCATAGTTCACGGACGCAAACACACATATCCCATAACAAGTTGCAATATATAAAACCATAAAGATTAATACTGCAAAATCATCTTCCAAATAAACTTTAGAGTTTAAATAAATAAATCTAAAAACATTGCAAAATGAAAATCGTTGGAAATAGCTATGTGTACTCACAATAATTGCTATTCCAAACCCTAGTTATCCTTCTTAAAATACAAGAATAAATTCTCATAAGAAGTTTTCTAGACAAACAGAAATCGACAAGCTAAGAAACAAAGAAAGACTCTTAAATCACCAAAACCGAACATGAACTAAAATCAAATAGTCTTTTCGGAATCCTCACGAGCCTTGAGATCTTTGAGCTTGTGATTGACAGCATCCACTACTTCTTCAGAGAAGATATCCTCATTAAGAAGTTCTTTCACATGTGTCTTCATGAGAACAAGGTCATAATTAACCTTTTTCAACTCAGTTCTTAACACATCAAGACTCTTTATAGTATTAACGAGTTGCAGTTTTGCTTCCTCAAAGTATTTAAGAAAATCATGAACCACTTCAGCAGAAACCATATCCTCATTCTCAATATCCTGATGTGAATAAGCATAGTAGCATGAGGCATTATGACAATCATCTTCTACTAGGGTTCTTTTCTTCCTCCCTTTGGACTCAAAACCAATACCTTTATCAAGAAAACCTCTTGCAAAATCACCAGAGCTAGAAGATGAAGACATTCTTGACAAAACACAAAATAACCCAGAGTATGCGTACGTGACTCAAAAGGTTCGGTATTTAAATGGTTTCTTAGGGAAGGTAACTTTAAGGGTTTCCAAAATTGATTCGTGACAGTAACACGGGTACCCGTACGAACACAACTTGACCCAAAAAACAACAACAAAGGGTCGTACTTTTACGACATGACAGAATTTTTGCTACGTGAAAACTTTCACAAAATTTTGGCTCAATAAATTTTACATCTCCATAGAGAAACAATTTAGAGCACAAGAGTAGCAGGTAACTTAGTTGCAATGAAAGCTTATTCGAAAAAACAAAAAAGAAACGAAGAACATCTTCAGACACAACCAATACTTAAGCAAAGTTGTCTGCGGACAATAGTTTAGCTATGGCCGATAAGAAAATAGCTCAACTAAATAGGAAGCAATTTTGCCAAAAGTATACCCTATTATTAACACATCTTACTCAACGGGATTTTTATGAGTAAGCTCTCAACCCTTGTGATTAATTAGCACAAGTATGAGCCCTAAGCTCATTAAATGAAATGTGTTTACGGTTGAGTCTCTTTTTCCTTTCAATTCTAGGAAAGAATCCCTTTTGATGTGAAAAATTATCATAAAACTTACTGTCATCAAAATACGAGACATAGTTTGAGTTCTTACCAGAAGAATTTTGACTAGAGGGAATTGACAGCCTATTGACGATCTCTTTATATCCTTCAATTATCACGTTTAGGTTGTTTTTCATATCATCATTTTTGCTCCCATCTCCTGATACTTTGTCCACATAAAAAGCAACATTATCTCCCTTTTTGTCAGAAGAGAATTCTTGAGCTGTTCTTGGACGATTTTTGTTAAGAAGTCTGTTATGCTTTTGAGCATTTGAGGAACACATCGAACTGACTTTCTTGGTAGAATACACAGGGTGAGTACTGAAACCAATTGGTTTAGACATACGAATGTCAGTTACACCTTTGAGGATTAAATCTAAGGTGTGTTGAAGTCGAACAATGGAATTGTTATTCAACCTAGAGTTTCTCTTTTGCTTAACATGCCCTTTTGAATCACAAAAGAGACATACTTTCTGATCACAAGAGTGATTAGAGAGCACAGACTTAACATCATCGTTTGGAGATTTCTTCCTTCCATGTGATGTGGAGCTTCCTTGATTAGAGGAGGCTATGAGCACATCTTTTCCAATAGGAAGGGATTCTGATTTTACTTTTGGAATGAGAACTCTTTCAGTTGTGACAGAAGCAGATGGTATAGTAGACTTTTTAGAACATCCTTGAATAGAGAGTTTACTCAAGAGATGTTCAATTTCCAAAGCATCCTTTTTGAGGTTCGCCTCGAGTAAGATACGTGATGACCGAACTACAGCATTTTCCTTGCAAAGAGCTTTTTCTTTAGAGTCACAATCTCTCACTATACCGAGAAGAACATTGACATTGTTTTTCAACCGATTAATTCTATCAGCCTGGATTCTAACAAGATTTAGAATCAGTTTACTATCTTCAGCTGCTTCCCTTTCATCAACGGAGTCAGACTCATTTGAAGGGTAATCGGGGTAACACATGTCAGTGGCAGTCTGTTTTATTAGAATACTAGGTTCTTTTATATTTGAGATTGACAAATCTTTCTCTTTAATAGACATTATAGAAACAGAACTTGTGTTACTGGTGACGCGTTTATCAGAGATAGCACTTCTGTCCATAGAGTCAGATCGCTGCAAACACGGACTTATGAGGTCTTAAACGTGTTTGCCTACTCTGATACCAATTGAAAAAGCGGGGTACAATAACCTCACCCAATATTTCTCTTAACAATCTGTATGGACTAACTCCAATATACTTTCAAGAGAATCAACTAGACAGTCAGACCCAGTCTTAAGAAAAGGTATATCAAAGAGTTATATCTGAATTTCTCGATTCAATCCGCAATCAAACAAATAGGAATTTGCGAGCCTGATTGAATACAAAAGAAATAACTTGAACGGTACCAAAGACTAATGTTCAAGGATCAATTTCAATCAACAACCAAAGGTTGGATTTACCAATTGATCGATTCAACGCACAACCTGTGATATTTCAATTATATAACAAAATATAATGCGGAAAAGAAATAACACAGACACCAGAAGTTTAATTAACGAGGAAACCGCAAATGTAGAAAAACCCCGGGACCTAGTCCAGATTTGAACACCACACTGTATTAAGCCGCTACAGACACTAACCTACTACAAAGCTAACTTCGGTCTGGACTGTAGTTGAACCCTAATCAATCTCACACTGATTCAAGGTACAATTGCGCTCCTTACGTCTCTGATTCCAGCAAGATACTACGCACTTGATTCCCTTAGCTGATCTCACCCACAACTAAGAGTTGCTACGACCCAAAGTCGAAGACTTGATAAACAAATCTGTTTCACACAGAAAAGTCTATTGGAATAGATAAATCCATCTCCCACAGAAATACCTACGAGTTTTGTTCCGTATTTTGATAAATCAAGGTGAACAGGAACCAATTGATAACCCGGACTTATATTCCCGAATAACAGCCTAGAATTATCAATCACCTCACAATAATCTTAATCGATTAACGAAACAAGATATTGTGGAATCACAAACGATGAGACGAAGGTGTTTGTGACTACTTTTCAATCTTGCCTATCAGAGATATAAATCTAAAGCCAATCTTACAATTGTACTCAATCACGATAGAAAACAGCAAGATCAGATCACGTAACTATAGAGAAAATAGTTGGGCCTGGCTTCACAATCCCAATGAAGTCTTTAAGTCGTTAACCTACAGGGTTTCGTGAAAAACCTAAGGTTAAAGGAGAATCGACTCTAGCTTATACAACTAGTATCACACAAGAGGTATGGGGATTAGGTTTCCCAGTTGCAAGAGTTCTCTTTTATATAGATTTCAAATCAGGGTTTGCAATCTAAGTTACCTTGGTAACAAAGCATTCAATATTCACCGTTAGATGAAAACCTTATTAGATTCAAGCTAATATCTTTCAACCGTTAGATCGAATTTAGGGTTGAATAACCGTACCTAAACATGTACACTTAGTCAGTTCAACAATAGTTAACCAATGGTTAGCCATATGACCACTTTCATATAAACCTTATTCATCTTTACCATAACTAGTTCAAATGAACTAGTTAGAGAGTTGTTCAATTGCTTAGATCTCATAAAAGTATACAAGACACAATCGAAGCAAAATCAATTTTGATTCTCTCGAATCAATTCATGAACATTATAGCCACGGTTTGCAAAGATTGCATTCCTTATTATATAAATGTTTTAGTTCATGAACAAACCAATTTTAGAAAGTAACCTCCTTAAGTATGCAAACGGTTATGCATACTTAAGTACCCGGATTGAGTTTGTTTTTTACTTCAAACTCCAGCAAAAATTTACGGACGTGAAACTTCCGCCAGTATGCGTACGGGTACGCATACGTACCCGGATTTCCAACAACCGCCAGTATGCGTACGGGTACGCATACTTTGGTTCCCGGTTTTGGACTTTTACACAAATGTGAGAACACACTATGTTTATATCCAAACATGGTTACTTGTTCTTAACTCTCATTTCAATCATTGAAACTTTCTTAGAGGATGTTAAAATAGTTGTTATCCAAAAACTATTAGCATCAAAACGATTTTCAAGTTATTGAAATAATCAACATGACTTTTGTCACGAGTAAAGATGAACTTGGCTAAAGTGAAAGCTTACTAACACATATTTTGAGAAATAGATAAGCGACATAAACTCGGCTCGAAATAGTAAATGTGTATAATTGAAGTCTATATAGCAATACGACTTTTGTCTCAAAGGAGATAGAATAGATAGACTTTTGAGTGATAGATAAGTTCAAGTCTCCACATACCTTTTGTTGATGAAGTTCCACAAGTTCCCTTGAGTAGTTCTTCGTCTTCATTCGATGAACGCCGTGGAGTTTAAAGCTTAACTACACTTACTATCCTTATCCGTGACTTAGCTATAAGTAGATTAGAAATCAAGATTTATAGTTTTGGCAACTAAACTTGACAAACAAGTTTGAGATTGCAACGCTTGTGAGTTCGACCGAGCAATGCTCTAACAAGATTCAATAATCCTAATGCCGGGTCAGGGATTATTTATACAACTAGATCAAGGATGATTTACTACAAATGCCCTTGTAAAAAACTCACCATCAACATTAGTCCTCTGGTTAGCGCGGAACAATGTCGTGTTGCGTGGTAAGCATCAGATGGTGATTAGCTAGACACAAAATACCTGGAGAATATTTGTGATAGACGCATTATTGTGTCTAATATGTCTCAATTGTATATATTGTTAGTGTTCGATTTTGTATTTATTTTGTTATTTTATGTCTTTGTAGGTATTTTTAGAGAAATAAGCTCTTGCGGAAAAATTGGCTCGAAAAGTGGTGTTTTACACCCCAGGATAGAGTACTAAAGGCACCCCAGAAATGCACCGGAAGCACCCCAGAAATGTGTCGGAGGAACCCCGGAAAAATTACTATCTACGCCCAAAAATTACTATTTGCACCCCATAAGACAAGTGCTAAAGGGACACCCGTGCAGGATTAGGGGGAGGACATGTTCTTCTCAAATTCAAAAAATGAATTTTGGCGGGAAAATATTTTCATTAACAGCAGAATTTCAATCGGATATTTGGACGTGATTTAGTGAGATTCAATCCCTGAAACTTAGTGGGTAGACGTGATATGACTATAGAAAGCTAGTATGGGTGATTTTATCGATCAAATTTGGCTGGATAACTTGTTTTAATCCAAACAGGGAGTTGGAGGAAAAACATGAGCTTGCATGAGTTGTGAGAAATTTAAACGTGTACTGCACGTGCTTGGAAGATTTAATCGATATTATAGAGCGTGAAGAATGTATAGAAGGAAATAAATACAGCTGCAGATGCGTGAAAATCAAAATCAATGAAAAAAATGGAAAAAAATATACCCGAGTAAAAGAAGATTATTTGTAGTTAATGGAGGAGATTCAATGTCGAAATTATGTATAAATAGGTTCATAGGATCACATAGAAGGGGGGTAGAGAGTTTGGGGTCGAGAGGAGAGCTCAGGAGGCGTGAATCAAGAGTTTTCAGAACTCTGTTGTTGTTGCTGCTGCTGCTCGTGAAGAACAGGGAAACAGCGACGGTTTCTTCAACTGGTTGTAACAGTTTCTTCAACTGGTTTGCAACATTTATCTTCGTTGTAACAGTTTCTTCAACTGGTTTGCAACATTTATCTTCATTGTAACAGTTTCTTCATCCTCTTCTGCAACATTTATTTTCATATTTGTAACGATTATCTTCATCATAACAGTTGAGAGTTGAAACAGTTGGTCTGTAACGCACCTGTGCTGTTGCAGATTTCCTGTTTCATTAATTTCTCTTCTTGTAAACACTTTTTGAGCCATGAATACATATTTTGAGTGTGTTTTCGACATGATGAGTTAAACCCCAACACTGGGACGACGGAGGAGGCCGAACTTCATACATGGGTAAATTTATTTTTATTCTTTTTATGACTTTTGCATTAAAATTAATTGAAATATGATTTGATTAAATTGGTTGTCATTTGATTAGATGGGTCATGCTTAGCTTAGGTGATTTGATGTCCCATGCTTAACATTTACAATCAATGTTTTGAGAATCTACCTTGGCAAAAATAGAGTCCATGTTTATATTTCTTGAGCTAAAATTGTTGAGAATAAATAAGTGAACCTTATGTTATAAAGATTGGCTAAATCCTTAGTCCCAGTACCTCTCGCCCATTGTTAATAGTCTTTGTATATATTTATTTATTAATTTTAGTAAACTCGAATCTTCACAAATCTGAACGAACCCATTCTTACCACTATTTAAAATTGCATCAATTTGCGAATTACTTTTCTTTATCCACGGCCGCGTGAGATTATCACCTCCTAGGCCCTCATGGAATTGACTTCTGCAAAGGTTTAGTCGGCTGGTGGGTCCGTTTCTCCTCTCACGGTTACTTGGCAACGGTCGGTCTCGCAGATCCATCTTTCCCGGGAAGAAAATTTTACGTGTTTAAATTTTAGGGTTTTCATCTCTCTTTACTTCCTTAAATAGATAGGATGCGTGCGTATCCATTTACTCTCTTTTTTATGTGAAGTTTGAAGCATCATATTTTCTGTTGTGCGACATGTCTGATGCTCACAGTAAGTTTGAAGCATCATCTTTCTGTAGAACGCGTTACTTGGATCGCAAGCCCAGTAAGATTCTTTATTTGACCTGAACAATTATTTTAATCGGGATGATTTATTGATCACACCATGTCTTCCTTTCTAGGTTTCTCGAGTTAAAAAAGTATTAAAAAGGCATGTGAAAACCAGGAGTATCAAGGCCATGGTAAGTAAGCTTAACTCTTGATGGCGTGTTCCATTGACTTTTCTTCCAACTTGCTCATACGTATGTGTATATCTTTGTCAGGAGATCGACATCGGCCGCATTGAACTCGAAAAAGATGGGTCTCCGAAAACCCCATCCAATCATCTTGACTCTTTCATTGCTGACAAGTCAAGTTTCCCTTCTGAGTATCCCACTGCTGGATTAATGTTTGAAATAGATATGGAGTCTATTTCTCGGAGATACGTAGAAGTTGGAGGATGTGTCGTCCCTAAGGTCTATGCTGACCTTTACGAAAAAATATGGATGAAGTATGGGCACATTGCTACTACAGCATTAGTGAAAAGTTACTCGCCAATACTAGTGACTGCCGTTACAGGGCTTCTGCCGGTTATTGCTGAGATGAGCAACGCATCCTTGTATGATATTACAAATCCAATGATTCGGGAGTGGGAAGAGATGTTGGTTACTTGCGAAGGTCTCCAGTTTAACATTAATTGGTTGCGTCAACGTCTGGAGAGAATAAAAAAAGACTTCATGGAGGCATGCACGGGTATGGCTTCCCCTTCTTGTGCTACTTTAGCCGAGAAACGGGCTTTGAAGGAAAAGTCGGTTGAGATTTATAGGATAGCTAAGGCTCTATAAGCACGTTCTGCAAGGCGTGACGAGAGGCTGGCAAGGGTTTATGACCGTGATTAGCCTTTACTCAAGGATTTGTTTTAAATATCCATATGCGGCTATTTTTCTTTTGTCTTATCTATTTTTCTGAATAAGAAATATTCTAGGTTTTGAGTTTAAGGATTTATTTTTATGGTTTGAACTTGGAGTTTTAATTTAGTGTACCTTAAACGTAACATGCCTTTGAGCCATTTCCCATTGATAACTGTTCCTTCAGCTTTTCTATTCATGTTGACAATTTTGTAATATCCGCTCGCCATGGCTTTAGAAATCACGTAAGGTCCTTCCCATTTTGGAGCAAACTTTGATGACGACATATCTTGTTGAATATATTTTTATGTTTTAAGGACCAGGTCCCCTACTTGAAATACACGTGATTTTACAGCTTTGTCGTAGGCCCTGGAGATCCTTTGCCGATAAGTTTTTGTATATTTCCCCGCCTTGGTCCGTCGAGACTCGAGAATATCCAGATCTTCTATTCGTGAGTTAGGTATCTCAGATTCATCCCAATGGACCCCGCTTGCTGCTGCGATCCTGGATGATTGAATCTTGATCTCTGCAGGCAAGATGGCACCGGCTCCGTATACAAGAGAATACGGTGAAGTCCCAGTAGAGCTCCGTAGCGATGTTATGTACGCCCATAATGCCATGGGTAACTGTTCGTGCCACGTATGTGGGTAATCATAAACAGTACGGCTCAGGATCCTGATTAGGGTTTTGTTGGTGCTTTCGACTTGTCAATTACCTTGAGGGTAGTATGGCGTGGAGAATATCTATTTTGTGCCATGTTCCTCCAGTAGCTCTCGAACATGTTTATTTGGGAAAGGGGTGCCATTATCCGTAACAATGTGTTTCGGTATTCCAAATCTGCATATGATGTATTCTTTAATGAAAGCAGCTATAATTATTCCTGTGGTACTCCTTAAAGGTATAGCTTCGACCCACTTTGTGAAGTATTCTGTGGCAGTAATTATATACTCATGTTGCTTTGACGACGATGGATTAAATTTTTCCGATGATATCCAGTCCCCAACTGTAAAAGGGCCACGGGCTGTTTACTGGGTGAAGAGGAAGGCAATGAGTATGAATAAGATTACCGTGAAGCAGCATCATATTCCATTGTTGGCCAATAGTATTTCTCGTGTACTTGAAGGAACAACTTTCTATTGCCTTGATGCTCGCCGTTATGCATCTCTTTCATTACAGTTTGAATTTCGTCTTCCGCCAAACATCGTAATAAATTCCCACCAAAACTCTTCCAGTACAATACTTTTTCGTGAAATATAAATCTTTTAGCTTTGCGAAGTAAACGCGCCGCATCTCGTTTTCCCAGAGGGAGAATATTATCCCCGAAGTATCTAACATACGGGTCTCGCTAGTCCCTAGTGGAATACACAGTTAGAACTTCTGTCTGTTGTGGTGGAACTTGACAGTCTGCGTAGGCTTCTTGCAATAGTCGAGATTGCGTTTCCATGGTGGGCCAATAATATCCAAGGCGTTGGAGCCGTCTGTAGAGTGTCACGACCAAGGTGTGCCCACATGTTTCTTTATGTACTTAGTTAAGTTGTTCTCGCGCTTCACCATCGTTTAAGCATCTTGATAGGGATCCATCTGAATTTCTGTGATATAATACTCCATAGAGTAAGAAAAAATTCCTTAGATCTTTGAGACTTACCTTTCCTTAACTGTGTGAACTATTAAGTTCCTGAATGATGGGTGTCCTCCAGTCACTGGTTTGTTCCGCGAGCAATTCGTCTTTCCGGGTTGAAGGCTTCGTATGCTTCCGTATGGTGAGAGTTGTCTCTGATTCTTCGAATTGTAATTCCGGAAACTCACCAGGTATGTCTTCATGTGTTACTGTATCATCTTCTCCTGGGAAAGCTGTGAGTAAATCCGCGACTGCTTGCCCTTTTATAGCCTTCGGGGAAAGACACGTTATGTAGAATTCAGACATCTGTAGCAACCATTTCGCTGCTCGTCCTACAAGAGAAGGCTTTGACAGTAGAAACTTGATGGGATCATCTTTAGCCATCAATACAATTTTGTTAGCGAGGAAATAATGCCGAAATTTCTGAATGGCGTATACTAAAGATAGACATGCTATATCTTAATTATGCATCTCTTAACATGCGGCTAAGATAGTAAATGGGGTATTCATTCCACATGTCGTCCTTTTGAGCTAAAAGAGATCCAATTGCGACTTCGTTAAAGGCAGTGTATAGCAATAAAGGCTTGCCTACTGTTGGGGTTCTCATGACGGAAGGTGATAAAAGTACTTGCTGGATCTTATGGAATGCCTCTTGTTGTGCGGTCGACCATACGAAATTTGCTCATTTCTTCAATAAGGAGGTGAACGAAGCGACAAATTGGGCTAACCCAGGAATGAAGCGCCGAATATATGATACTTTACCCATGAAACTCTTAAGCTCCCTTGGTGTTCGTGGTGGCGGCATGGTGGTGATAGCTTGTGTTTTGATCGGATCCACCTTGATTCATTCTGTTGTAACCTGAAATCCAAAGAATTTCCCAGAAGATACACCAAAGGCGCATTTCAGGGGATTCATCCTTAGTTGGTATTCGCTGCATCTCTCGAAGACTTGGAGAAGGACGTCTGTATGTGTGTCCCTAGTTTTGGATTTCACAACAACATTGTCAACATAATCTTCCACCTGCATGTGCATCATATCATGGAAGATTGCTGTCATATCTCTTTGGAGAAGGACGTCTGTATGTGCGTCCCTAGTTTTGGATTTCACAACAACATTGTCAACATAATCTTCCACCTGCTTGTGCATCATATCATGGAAGATTGCTGTCATAGCTCTTTGATCAGTGGCTCCAGCATTTTTCAACCCAAAGGGCATCACGGTGTAGTAGAAATTCCCTAGGGGTGTGCGAAATGCCATCTTTGTAGCGTCGTATTCATACATCTTTATTTGATTGTACCCACTGTAGCCGTCCATAAAGGAGAACATGCCATGTCGGCTGGTAGCATTTACTAACATGTCGATATTTGGTAAAGGAAAATCGTCTTTCAGACAAGATTTATTCAAGTTTCTGAAATCTACACAGCATCTTATCTGCCCATTCTTCTTCTTGACTGGAACAACATTAGCCAACCATGTAAGATGTTGTATAGGCTTAATGAATCCTACTGATAATAATTTCTGAATCTCGATTTTTATTTGCTCCTTGACCTCGTGCCTGAATTGTCTTGGTTGTTGTTTGACTGGTTTGGCATCGGCGGTGACGTGGATGTCGTATGTAACCAATTTGTAGTCTAGCCCAGGCATATCTTCGTAAGTCCAAGCGAAGACATCTTGGTACTCCTTGAGCAGGTCTACGAGGTTTCTTCTTTCTTTTGGTGATAATGCCGAACCAATCAAAACCGGGCGTGGAGTTTCCTCCGTTCCCAAATCGATAGTTTCGAGTGTGTGGGCGGTGACGTCTGTGCCATCTTGCAATTGTCGAGGGGCATATTGGACTTCTTCATAGCAGCGCTCTTTACTGTTGTTGTATATTTGGCGGGAAGGTTCCTCATGGACCTCCCATATTAATTGCTAGCAGTCATTGCGAAGGTAAATCATTTTTCCTTGGTCATCATAACTAGTTACAAAATTGCGGTCACTTTTGACCGACGACGAGCTTTTGACTGACGTGCCCGATATTGAAGATTGGTGCTCTGGCCTGTTTTTAGCTGAATCCCCGTAGCATGGACCATTGTCTCGTCTACTATAGATTTCAAGTCAGGTAGCGGTGTGTTGTAAATC
Organism: Papaver atlanticum; assembly: GCA_023531105.1. Classification (NCBI taxonomy): domain Eukaryota; kingdom Viridiplantae; phylum Streptophyta; class Magnoliopsida; order Ranunculales; family Papaveraceae; genus Papaver; species Papaver atlanticum. Next base: position 3,385,702 of record JAJJMB010005149.1, on the reverse strand, counting down.
TTGTTAGATAAGTTGGTCGCTTTGTCTCATGGCTTGAATATTTCCACGTCATAAATGGGAGCATACGGGGATGGTGACGCTGCGACGCGTATTATCTTTCCACCCAGGACTGCCTTCATGCACTGGTGGTAGGTAGAAGGGACAACCTTGTTGTCGTGCAACCACAGGCTCCCCAGTATCATGTGGTATTCCGGCTCTCTCATGATGACATGAAACTTTACCCTGGACATAATAGGACCTACTTGTATATTTAGATAAACATATCCGTATGAGTTGGTATAGTTACCTTTGAAGTCTTTCATTATTATGGAATGTTATACAATATCGTTCTGCGGTACTGGAGCGGCTTTGAGCGTTCCAAGTGTGATAATATTAGCGGCTGCTCCTGTATCGATTAGGGCCCCTTTAAACTCATAGTCTCTGATGCGTGCGGTAACGTATAAGGCTCGGTTGTGACCTTCTTCGGCCATCATATCCTCATCAGTGAAAGTGACACTGCCTACGGTTGGGTTGTTTGGCTCCGTTTCCATTAAGGATGGCTTCAGGTTCATATTGGCAGCAACACGGTTGAGAGCATCAAAGGTATCAGTACATTGATTTTTGGTGAAGTATAGGAGCTCACATATGTTCTCAATTTGAAAACTGGCCTCTTGTTCTGCAGGTTTCTTGGAGGTAGTAAAGCTTCTAATGCGGTGACGAGGCGAGTTGGAGAGGTATATTCCTGGTTCATTCGATTCTGGGTCTCGTACAAAGGCATTGCGGTAATCTGTCTCCTCTATTAACTTGACAAGAAAATGGAATAAAGCGTTTACCATTTCCTCCAGTCCGGATAGGGACACAACTTGAGATCCTTGCCTCCGCGTTAATTCGGCTAAGGCCATGCTTTCTTCGGCCGGTTCATTGGTAAGGTCCGAATCGGTTGCTCCATCTATAATAATTGGGTTAGCTGTTCCATGGCAGTGACCAGATCAGGGGCTATGGCGGTTCTGGTGGCGGTGGCTGGATCAGCAACTCCATTTGTTGCCGAGGCGAAATCACGTACATCGCCATTGGAATCGATGGTAGTGGTATCGGTGTTGACAGGGGTTGAGTCTGGCCTAAGTCTAACCATCTTGATTAGTGAGAAAATCAATTTTCAACTAGATGATTTTTTTTTTGGTTTCGTGACCGAGAGGTTGATCTCCGTCTATGGTCGCCAATTGTTAGTACCTAAAAATTACTTCCAGGTGAAACAAATGCACCGCTGTGGTACTTTCTGTTTAGGTTCGAAAATCAAAATCGAACAGGACAAGCCTAAACCACGATAGCAGCCGTTCCGTCCTGCTTCAGTCACGATGGAGAGGAAGATGGGTTGATCTTAGGGGAGGGAAGTATAAAAGTTTGAGAAATTGGCAATGGTATTAAATTATGTGTGTCGGGTATTGAAAACTAGGAAGAATACAGAACTTTTAGGTATGAAAGCTTGTTATGTTTTCTTAATAGGTTAAGTGGCCTATTTATATTAGTTTAGAATACACAATGGCAATCTCGTGAGTAGTGGAGGTCGTGAGTTATGGAGAGATGGAGATGATGGGTTAGTGCGAGATAATTTAGGGAAGTTTCTGGAAACCCCTTTATGTTACGCCCACTATCTCTCCAACTGCTGTAACTGCCACACTACTTTAACTTTTCACATGGGGTGTTGCCACGCCGCATGTTGTCGTAGGCCACCAGACCAATACCCCATGAAGAATACCCTGATGTATTTTGATATTCCTTAGGTGTTTTTGATGAACCGTAGATCTCATCTTACTTAGGATACATCGTAGCCATTGATATATCTTATGAACGTGTGAAAGTTGTTTGTGAAAACAAGTTAGCCAAAGCCATCAGTGAGATTTGGGCACGATCATGCCTTGTTGTGGCCGAAAATAGTGCACAGAGTCTTGCTATGGCTTTGGCCTCAGCTATGATGGTCGAGTATGGCGCACGGCGTAGTGCCATATCCTTGGACTAAGCTGTGATGGCCGAGAATAGCGCATGGCATAGTTCCATGGCCTTGGCCTAAGCTGTTAAGGTCGATAATGACGCGCGGCTAGGTTCCATGGCCTTGGCCTAAGCTTCCAAGGCCGGTAATGACGCGCGACTAGGTGCTACGGCCTTGGCCTAAACTGCCAAGGCCGGGAATATCACACAGCTAGGTGCTACGGCCTTGGCATAAGCTTCCAAGGCCGGGAATGACGCACGGCTGCGTGCTATGGCCTTGGCCTAAGCTTCCAAGGCCGAGAATGTCACACGACTGCGTGCTATGTCCTTGGCCTAAGCTTCCAAGGCCGAGAATGTCGCACGGCTGCGTGCTATGGACTTGGCCCAAGCTGCCAAGGCCGAGAATGTCGCACGGTTGCGTGCTATGGCATTGACCTAAGATGCCAAGGCCGTGAATAACGCGTGGCATTGTGCCAAGGCTTATGATATGACGGATATGCCACATGCCATACTGTGTTATGGACTTAGTCAATTGTTTTGAGATGATTTCCTCTGAGCTATTATCCCATTTTCTTAGCCAAAGTACTGTTAGCCCCAATGTCTATTCTATGGTCTTAACCACGTTTGGCTAAGGTATTTTATAAGATATGCGATGCATGCCAGTGTCTTGGCCATGCCTAGCCAATATGGCGTGATGCTCATGATGTGATCATCATATAGCTGCAATCTAAGGTTTGAATTTAAGGTAACATGCCAGGTTTAGATTTGGAAACAGAATGCCTTTTTAGTACAAACTTCGAATACAATAGTGCCACTATAGTATGTGCAAGGAACTCGGCCGTGGGAGTTTTGCGACTTGAGGCGATACTGCTATGACTATGTATTACGCATAATATTCTTAATAATTTATTAATTCAAAAATGGCGTTTTATACTATTCTGAATATGAATAATGCTATGTATATGACATAAAATACATGTATATTGGCGTACATGAAATAACAAGGTTTCTGCTGGGAAAAGCCATGAAATTTGGCATACGTATGCCATTCAAAATAACTTTAGGGCCGCTGAGCCCGTTGGCCAAATACAGTTTATTGATTCTCTTGCGGAATACAAAGTATGTTTATGCAGATTCAATAATCCTGATGCCAGGCCAGGGATTATTTATATAACTAGATCAAGGCTAATTTACTGCAAATGCCCTTGTCAAAAACTCACCATCAACACTACCAATTCAGCCATTTCAAAATCACACCTTCATTCAAGATTTTCTCTACTTTCCAGGTAGTTTATGAATGATCCAAGCTTTACTGAAGATGAAGATTTATCTTTTTGTAAAAACTATGTAATATACTACCCAAAAAGAGGTGAAGAACGACGGATGAATGGTTTACCCAGTATGAGTTATTGGGGTAAAACTCATGAAACCTTCTGCACAGATACGGGTAATCCTCATAACCGGGATCGGGCTGCTTTGTTTTGTCGATTCATGACTATAAAAAAAATGTTGTGGAAATTATAACTACGAGACGGATTGTCAATCGATATCATTATGGTCTTAGAGGTGAAACCAATGTTGATATGGGAGTGCGAGCTCGAGAGGAATGGCGAAGGTGGAAAGGAAAATTTTCAAATATGAAGCGCATTTCCAAATTCTTAACGAGTTTCTCATTACTCGTATGGGATGTCAGTTTTTAATGGGTTGTTGGTTAGTTTTAATAAGATGTTGTCAAGTTTAAGTTTTAATGAGATGTTGTTTAATTTTATTTTATGTGTGTTTTTTCATGCAAACCATTTATGTAATTAAAAATCCAAGTAACGAAAAACTACTACAACTTCATTCATCTCAAACAAACTATTAGATTTTAAATAAAATTAAAGCTAATACATTAATTAATGAAGTAGTTTCTACTTCATCATGTTTCGATTCATCATCGTCTTCATTTTGACCTCCAAATTGTTGTTCCAAATTTCTTTTGTTACGTTTTTCTTCCAACTCTTCTAGCTAACCTGTCAAATTTCATCTCTCATAACATTTTTTGTCGCTCGGTCATTGTTGAGGTGCTTGCACCAAGAATCTTATTCTTGTCATAGTCTGCAACAAACCTTTCTTGAGTTTTACGATGTTTTTTCATCTCCCTGGTCATGAATTTCCAATCAACTGCTCTTTGTTTTCGACGGTCTTCTGACGATCCATAAAAGTTTTCAAAAAACCTTCAGTTGCTTCACCTTCTTGTACATCTTTTCTCATTGCTCTTGCATTGTTGCTTCATAATTGTTTTCTCTTAATCGCCGCATTGAGATTCAAGTTGGAATTTTGGGTTTTTGTGGAGTTTGGTGAAGAAAACAGATTATCTTGAGGGGTTTTCGATGGTTGTGAAATTGGATGCAAAATTGACGACCATTAGATCAGATTTACTGGGCGATGTAGTCAGCACAGGGAGGTCGAGTCTTTACCACTTGCGGCCTATACTACACCGAGCGGTGGAGTCACTAAACCTTGCCTGGCTAAGTGAAACTTTGACATGCCCATAGTGGGTGCAAAAGTGGGAAAACTTGGAAGAAATCCAATCCCATAGGAACCGGCCTTCATAGCTCTTTGATTTTCGGCAGCAAGCTGGTTTTCTATGAACTCAACCATGTTTATATTTTCAGCCATGCTCTTTAAAAAATTGGAAGAACGATGAAAAGTATGAAAGATGTGTGAGATTGAAAAATTCTGAAGAGATTTAGAAATTCTGATGTGAGTTGAAATGAATTTGAAGTTGAGTATTTATAGGGGTGGGAATTCCTGACCGTTGGATGAAAAATAAATGTCCACATCAGTGAGCGATGGGAGTTGGATGATGAAATTTGGGTTAGATTATCACAAATGTGAGAAGTGAGAAGAGTAAAGAAGGTGAGATTTGAAATGAATTTGAAATTGGGTATTTATAGGTGGATGGATTTACGACCGTTGGATCAGATATACTGGGCGATGTAGTCTGCACCGGGCGATCGAGTCTTTATCGCTGGCGGCCTACACTACACTGAGCGGTGGAGTCACTAAACCTCGCCTGGCTAAGTGGAAAACTTGCCACTTTGACATGCCCACAGTGGATCCAAAGTGGCAAACTTGGAAGAAAGCCATGCCCATAGGGACCGGCCTTAATATCTCTTTGATTTTTGGCAGCATGTTTGTTTTCTATAAACTTATCCATGTTCATATTTTCATCCATGCTTTTTGAAAAATTGGAAGAATGATGAAAAGTATGGAAGATATGTGAGTTTGAGAAAATTTAAAGAGATTTAGAAATTCTAGTATGAGTTGAAATGAATTTTAAGTTGAGTATTTATAGGGGTGGTAGTTCCTGACCGTTATATGAAAAATAACTAAGCGATGTTCACAACAGCGGGCGATGGAAATATTAGCTCTGGTGCTCTTCTTAACAACGTGCGTTGTTAAGAACATCGGGCGATGGAGTCTTTATCACTCGTTGGAGACTCCATCGTGTCTGCCTAAGTGGTATATTTGCCACTTTGCCACATACGTTTTCCACTTTGTCATACCCATAGTGGGTGCAAAAGTGGAAATCCACTTGATATGGCATATGCATAGGAATAGGCTTGACCGTACTGAAATGAATTTTGAGGCTTCCTTTTAAGTATAAACCTTATAATACTTGTTCTCGCTGCCATACTATTGATCATTCTGACTCTGAGGATATATGTGGAGCTGGGCAACTCAGCTTTACTATGGTGGCATGTCTTAAGAAGAGTGATGAATGGGTAGTTGAGCAAGAGAAGGGACAAACACCAAATGGTATTGTTAACCAAGATGTGGGTGTGAATAACGTAGTTATGGACCAAGGCAACTTAGTTGATGCCACCTCTTCTGGAACATACCCTAATGACTTTTTTGAAGAGACAAGAAGAAATAAGAAAACAAGAAACAAGAACCCTAATACCAATTTTGTTTCCTCTTCATCTGTAATCATCCCTAAATTTGAAATCCTAATCAGCAATTCGATCAATACTCGTACTATAGTAACTAGAAACATCATCAATAATAACATTTATGCTTATAAAACGGGTGGGTTCTTTGTCTCACCAGTGGCCAGGATACATCGTTTTTTCTAACTAACACATAAGATTTCTTTTCTCCCTCCGAATGTAACCTTATTCCCCCGAATCCAACGATTATTAGGCTTCCTGTACCGGTTATAAATGGGATATTGTGATTGCATGGTTTTCCCGTTAATAAGCCGTTGTGTTTTCTTTTGTAACGTCTTGTAAAATGTTAATTTAAACATACAGACTCTTCAAACCCTATCCATGAGATCCTTTCATCTTCTGGTAATGCATTTATTTTTCCTATATATATATATATTCTTGAGAAATTAGAGTCTCACACTACACCAAATCTTGGTTTTAGCAACACTTCATTTTCGGAGGTGCAAAACGGATATAGACTTTGCACAGTTAACAACGTTAATATCCGTTGCGCACCAGATTATCCGTTGCACAAATTATCTATATTTCATTTACTAAAATAAACGAGTGGTGCAACGTATAGTCAACGCCTACAACCGTTGCACAACCTATGTTTTTTTTTTGTAATATATAGTATGTTTATTAGTAGTTTGTTTTATTTATTAAATTTCTGATACATTAACTTTTATTTCATTTTAATCTCATAAGATTTTCTTCTCTCTCTGAGGAACAAATTTTTTTTTCTCGATCTCCTTTCAAAGCCCCTCTTTTCATAAACAATAAAAACCATTTAATTTCAACTGAAAATCCGAAAATCAAGACCGTTTCTTCTAAAACCTGGTATCCTAATCAAAACCCATATATCATAAATCTAGATCCACATTATGAGAACTTGAAATTTTTTATAAACCCTAGAATATCTTGTTCCTGAAATCCAAAAAAACCCTCAATCTAATAATCGATTATGCTTCTATTAACCAAAAATTGATTGATTCTGAACTAATTTATCATCAGGTACAAACCCCAATTCTAGTTTTGTTTATTTTTGATGATGTTGTCTGATTTTGACCTACTTTTATGAATAGTATCTCACAGAATTAATGGTTTTATCTTGGTAGCATTTATTTTGGAAAAGATTTTGCAATTTTGCGTATGTTATTTGTGTTTTTATGTTGCTTCAAAGAATGTGTAATTTTTAATTTCATTTTTGTGAATTCTTAGGTTTAATTTAGTTTGTTTTGTTGAAGTTGTTTTAGATTTATTTTATTCAAAATCATGTATATGGAAGTTGTTTGAAGGTTTTAGGTTTTGCTGCTTTGTTGTAATGGTTGGTGATGTTGTTGATGGAGGTTAGATTCAGGTGTTAGTGGTTGGTGATGTTTTGCTTGTTGTTGTTGGTGGTGGTAGTTTGATGCTGAAGTGGTGGGTTCGCAGCTGTTGCCGTTATGGGTGGTTTTTGGCGTTTCTTGTGGTAGTTTTGGTAATGAAGTCTTGACCTATTCTTGTTGGTTTCTTGGTGATCGATCTATTGCGGTGTGCTTATTTAGTCTTGATTTTAAGGTGATATGGTTTTTTGGTGTTCTGTAGTGTGAGGTACATGTGTATGTATTCAAGAAGAGACAGCCTAACAAATTCGCCTACATCGTTGAAGTTCGGTCCATCACAATCTCAAAATAGACCACCAAGTAGCATGTTTTTGCGAATGCTTTCTCGGGCCAGTGCGAAAGGGGTAACTGATTCTGGATGTTTTTATCTTATTATTGAAAGAGAAACCTCTAGCTCTTGTTGATAATATCGATTTGCCATGTATTTATATGTTTTTTAGCCTTTTTCGGGACAGTATATTCGAGATAGACTTCCATATCATGCATTGAATAAACAATTATTATTGTATTTTAGGCTCTAGGTTTGTTGCTGAAATTTATGGGGAGGGATGAAAGTGGAAAAAGAATGGAGGTACATAATCTGGTCAACAAGGACCAGCACTTTAGTCCGTTATTTAATGTTATCTGAAAAACAATTTATCGGATCTTTTGCAGATTGTTGGGCTTCCAAGTCACCCTTTTTATGCGAGAGTGCAATTGCATCTCATGTTCAAATCAAGACCTGGATGGCCTTTGCTTATGTTGCCTCCGCATGGGAGAGTGTGTTGAGTAATGGGTCTACACCGGCAAGTACCATCAACCTTCCTAGAACAGTCACTCCTAGCCCATAAAAAGGGTCCACTACTTATCCAGTTTGTGACTTTGATGTTCTATCATTCTAACTGGTGATGGTTCTCCACTTCTCACTGTTTTTCTATCTTTCTTTATGATGTTTCAAGCATTGATGTTTAGGTCAGGCTTGGTGATCTGATTTCAATAATGTTGTTGTAGTAATAGGTTCGTTGAGACTCGTGAAAGCAATAGATTTTAGACTTAATGAAACTTAAAAATAAACAAAATTTAATTAAAATTTGATTTCAAGATTTAGAAATGGACTAAGGCCCCATATTCCACTATTACTTCAAGTTGATTGGTTTACAATAATATTTCAGAAATTATTATTAAGCTCCTTTCTCATTAATTCACTTATTAATCTATAAGGTGTCCAAATATTGAATTGTAATCCCTAAGCATGAAATATCAAAGAATTAATTCTAAGCATAATACATCAAATTGATTCACAACTAATTAAGAAAACCATTTTTATCTTTTTGTTGATCCATGTGAATTAAATAAAATAAATAATTAAAGAAATTGTAAAAAGAAATTACCAATCAAGCATGAGTGAATAGTTTCCTCCGTTTCCTCAGTCATCGGGTACTTAGCCTCTCATCATGTTGGAAACACGCTCAAAAGTTGATATCATTACTCAAAGTGTTTACAAATGATGAAAATGGGAGAAAATGATTAAAACCGGGTTTGTAACAATTATATTTGTTACAAACCGAACTGTTACAGAGAACGATAAATGTGTACTGTCACTGACACTGTAGCATAAGCGACTATCGCCTGTGCGTCTTAGTTCTTCGTGTTCTTCTTGGTGCAGCAGCAGCAGAAGAATTTTCTGTAACTTGATTTTCTCGCTCTGTTGATGCTCTGTACCTCTCCCAAACTCTTTGTAACACCTCAATGAGACCCCAGCAACCTATCCTGTTTAGCTAAAACAGGGTATCTCCAATTGAAATCCACGAGAAAATCTCGTGAAATCCCCTCCAAATTTACTCCAGAATATCACACAGATGAAGTAACATTTTCCCGCCAAAATAATTCTCACGGTGATGAAGATGGGTGTCCCCCTATCCAGCTATGGGGTGCGAATAGCACTGGGGTGCCCCTTAGCAATTGGTTTACCCCTTATCCAAAGTGGGAGTCCAAATAGCAAGTGTCCTCCGGGTGCCTTTACCAACTTTTCGAGCCGAATTTTTTTATTTCTCCAAAAACACCTACACATACACAAAAACACCATAATAAGTACAAATTGAGCACTAACAATACAAACATTGAGGACAATTCAGACACAAAATTGTGTCTATCACTTGGGTATTGTTGGAGTGGCAATCATTGCAGTTCAATTCCTAGTGGAGTGTTGAAGGATTGCAGTTTAATTCCATGCTAACCGGTCAATATTCCTATCCTCAACCAACAATCAATATTTACTGTTGTGTAAAGTAGTAACTTTAGATTTTTGTACCAAAGTTATTATTTTCCATTTACTAAATTTAACCGTCGATCTGAATTTCTGTTAATGTGTGAAAGAAATGGTAAAAAATGAAAGCTTTCTGCCAATATTCTGACACCAACTACTAAAGCCGTAGATCATGATGATCCTGTAACTCCTGACGAGGTGTGTCGGTCATTATTTCCTTCTTATCTAATTCCTCTTGTATCACAATACAAATACTTATCCATAAAAGTTATCAGTAGTTATCAGTTTGTCCCCAAATGACGTATTAGATCAAGCCACTTTATTGAATATCTTATGGGATCAGGGTAGCTAATTTACTACTTTTTGTGCTGGTAATGTCCAGATTATTGAACGTGGTCTTATGACTCCGGATGATTATGATGAAGTGAGGACTAAAGCACTGAGCTTATTTGAATTTGGACAGGTAATTATGTGAAATCCTGCCTGTTACTGATTTTTGATTCACATAACTACCGAAGCATTTGAATTTCACTTACAATTCTAACCATGAACATCTATATTGATAGTGCGATCAACTGTTGCCAGGCTGAAACTTATTTGTTATCCCTGATATTGCATCCTTTCCCTTCTTTTTGGAATTACAACGTGTGGCTTTAGTTGATACGAAGTATGAGTTTGGGAAGGGAGCAGATGGCACAATTTATCTGATCGATGAGGTGGGTGATAAGTGTTTGTCAGCTTTGTCGCTATTAACTCACACATTGCATTTCGTTTAACATTTATGTGAAATTTGAGAATTAGTAGCTCAAGATAGCAGCAGTTTTTAATGTTCACTTAAAACTAAACTAAATTTCTGTGTGCTTTTAGGTACACACCCCTGATTCGAGCAGATATTGGATTGCCAATTCATATGAAGAACGGTTCTGTAATGGTCTTGAACCTGAAAAAGTTGATAACGTCTGTTTGTAATGCCGACTCTTTGACTTCAATGATAGTTTTTAGACATATATGTGTACAAGTAGTTGGACGCGTTCTGCAGTTCTATGTTCACACTATCATAGACTAGGAGATTGCAGAGATGTTGCTGATTCGTGGTGTTGAATTTTGTCGTAGGAATTTTTGAGGCTGTGGTTCAAAGATCACTGCAATCCATATGAAGACGAGGTATATTCTTTCTCTTTATTAAATTTAACTATTATCGACAAATATGAAAGACCATGTCTTGTTTTTTGTGTACATTGATGGCATTTCTCACTCTTGTTGATATCCAAATTATGTAGGTCCTCCTTGAAGCTCCTAAAGAACTTGTTTCTGAACTTGCTTTGAGGTATGATTTTCCGCTACCAAACCAATATTGCCAACCCTTACTTTATCATTCCAGAAACACTAACCCTATTGTTGCTCCATTTAGTCCATCATGTTCTTATCGACGATCGGTAAATTCAACAAATTCTGACTCCTGGAAAAAAAGACCCATCTTTAAATTATACACATATTCCTGCATTTTAGCTTTAGACACTCCCGTTAATTTTGACCTTTTGCATTTTTTACTGCAGATATATTTCCCTTTATGAAACAATTACAAATTCGAAAGTTGAGATTCCAACGCTGGAGGTAATTACAGTGACAGCCATCAATATGAATATTCTTTTATTTCTCTATTCACTACGGATTATAACGACTTAATATTGGTTCTCTATTCGCTTCTGTTTGCCTTTGACTTGATTTGGTATATATTGTTGTGCAGATGCTCAATTCTGTCAAAAATTCTGTATCTGAATTGATTTTTGCAGTTGATTAACTGCCTCAAACTATACTCATCTTGCTAAATTCTATCAAGCTTGAGCAGAGTGAATTTGGCTGCAAACGACCTGCCTTAGATTCTTCCACTCATTGAAAATATCCCCTATACGAACTGTTGATTTCCCATGATTAACTAAACACGACAAGCGATGAAAAAGGTATTTATTAACTAAACTACCCACTTAGATTCTATCACGAAAATGGCTCACGCAATATATTGACTTTGATTTTAAAATCCTTCGCAGAATGGTATGTTTTTGGATGTTATTTTTCTTTATTCAATAAGTAAGTTTGTTGATTATGTTCGTCCTCTACTGCATCTTTATTCTTTTCTGTTTGCTCTGAATGTGCAAATTAGTGTAGCAAGTCAGGAGCCAGTTATTTTCAGTTGCTCGGTCGAGGAAGACTTTATCCACAATCATCAGTCGCCAACAACTTATTCTTTGTGTATAAAATGCAGTTGTAAGCATTTCAGTCACTAGATTTTTTTGGAACAAGATTTTGATCCCAATAATATTTTGATTTCTGTTTCCCTAACTGCACAGTTCTTTATTTTACCAGATCCGTGGGGAGAGATTACTGAAAGATACAAATTGGTCTTGGAAATTCTTCCATTCAGAGGTAATATACTTGGCCAGTATGAGTTATTGTTCACTAGCCACCATGCTTCCACTTTGTATGGTTTAATTACCATTTTCCATGACTGTCTTGTTGCAAATTACAATTCTATTGCATGTGAAAGTAAAGTTCGCTCAATGATTTTTTGAAGGTTTCATCACTTGTACTAAATTTCTTTTGTTTTAGGTGCTCATTAGGCCACATTGATGCTCATTATGAGAAGGCATTGGAAGTTTCAAACAATAATACATGACTCCAAACAACTTAACTGGTGATTTCTTGGACTTCGTTTTTATTTTATGCCATAACAAAAGACTAGGTTTGTTTTCATTTTCTTATGATTTGGAATGGACAATTGATTGTTCCACAAGTTGTTTAATATTGTATGGGTTTATGATAAGTTCATCTACCTACTCTGATGATGTATGAATCGTTCTTGATCGGTGGTAATGATCAATAGTTGTTCTTGATTGATTGTGATGATACTGAGATTCCATTCAAATGATTAATTGGGTCTTCTAGTTCATCTAGAATGGTATATGTAGGTGCAGAATCAATATATATTCAGGTGAGAGATCTGCCGGAATTTAAGCCGGCGACATTTTTTTGATCTGAAATTTATTTTGCAACGAATATAAACGTAGGAAAAATATCCGTTGCACAAGTTGCCTACAATAAGCAACGGATATAATTGTTACCAAAAATAAAACCTGGAAAAAACCCAAAGTGGGACCCATTAAAGTGTTTTTCAGTTTATAATGACCGTTGCACAAATTAGTATATGCGTTACACAAATTGGAAAAATAAAACGTTGCACCACCTATTGTGCAACTGTTATAGGCGTTGCTCAATATAATTTGTGCAACGGATAACTTGCGTTGCACACCAATGCGCAACGCTGTTTTGCCAACAGTTATTACCGTTGCACAAATTCTACGCAACGTTTATAAACGTCACAAAAAGGATGTTTTGGTGTAGTGTCATATCATCACCCGACTTTTGAATTCATAGGTATGTTGTTCTCCCCTGCCAAATTTTCACATTTTGTTTTTTCAAATTATATGAAGAAATCATTGATTTATATATAGTGTTAGGTTATACCCTTTCTTAGTTTGCATGCTATGAGTCAATTCTGAACCACGTGATTTATTTTAATAGTATTTTAGATGGTCGATTTATGTTTTAGATCTTACGGTTTAGGTGAAGTATGTGCTTCAGTTCCTCTTGGTATTATTCCTTTGAATTGATAATGTCAGTTTTCAAATTGTTTGGATCATGATTCCTGATGTTGTATTATAGCATTCCCTTTTAGGATTTGCACGAAATACATTTATCATCATTTTGTTTCAACTATTAATAATTCTCACATGACTATCATTGTTGGTGTTTTTCGTATTGAACATAGCTCTCAATCTAACCACTCGAAATAGGTCAACTGTAGGTTTTAGAAAGTTAGTTCATCCACCACAAGTGACATCTTCAAGGGGTTGTGTGCCTTTGAAGAATGCAATCATGCGCTATAACAGTTTGTGTCCCCCAAAAATGAAAGGAGTTTGACTTTATGTCCACCAATGAAGTTACCAGTGTGGATATGGTGATTATCTACGAGCAGGTACCAATTAATCCTTTTATCTAGATGTCTCTATCATGTGGAAGCTATTGGAAATGGATCTCTTGTTTAAGTTGTATCTTAGGTATCTCTCTCAGAGCCACCATATAACCTATATATCGAGTTTAATATATATATTAGAAATCTGTTTAATTTTTACTATTTGTTTTGGTATTTTATCTTCAGTAGCAATTCATCTTCGATTATTTACATTTTATTTGACATCTTACTTAATGGCACGGGCTATATCACAATGTAATGACCATCAACCATTTCATAATAATAAGACTACCACCATAAATTGCAACCTCTTCACAATATCCCCTTGTTTGTAACCATCTAAATACGCATTACAACATAATTTTAGATCAAACAACTGTATAGACAAAAAAAAATTATATAGTGAAATTTTTTCCGCTTGAATAACTTACATATATTCACCATTACCATAATATTAAAAATAAATGGTACATTCATAAGTTTTAGATTTATTTCATTTTTGCTAAACATTGGGTTCTTAATTAGGACTTGTGATGGTGACTTCAAACCGAGGGTAAAACAGACATTTTTATGACCTAGGGGTAAAATCGTCATTTCTCAGTCTAAGGGGAAAATGATGATTTTGCACTTACGTCCAACCTAGTCGAAGTACTCAATCCCATGAGTACGGTCAGCTATCAGGCTATGCAAAGCCCAAAACAACGGCGAGGAAAAAGTTCAAGACGAGGTTCGACTTCTAAATGAAGAGAAGCTAACTCAAAGCTGAAGAAGCCCAGTTAGGACCGAAGAGCATCCACCACCACCACTCCGATGCGAAGAGCCTCCGTTGCTCTGAAGTGAAAGACCTTTGTTGCTTCATTCGAATGCGAAGATCCTCTGTCACTCTGCTCGAAGGTGAAGATCCACTATCACTCTGCTTGAAGACGAAGAACCTCTATCACTCCCGAAGATTCGTCAGTGTCACCACAGGTCTTTCGACTGACCCGAGACCCTTAGCGTTACTCTGGATCTTGTCTTTAACACTAAGTGTTATACACTTGTTATAACGCCTCTTCAGGCCCGATACGTTCTTAATGCTGAGTATTGCACCTGCCATAGCGCATAATCAGGCCCGAATATGTTCTCTCAGTGTTGAGCATTGCGCCATCCACACTCTACAACGTCACTGAGTTCTACGCTTTTTTAGTGCTTAGCACTACACCCGTGTACTGAGTACCACACCTTTAGTCGTACTGAGTACAACTCTCCTCCGTTGAGCACGGGTGACCACATTAGGTTGATGATCAACCTCATTTGTACTGAGTACGACTAGTGGCATTTTCGTTAGGCTTTATTAAAAAACAAAAAAAACAAAAAAATAAATAATTATGACTAACTGTTGAGCGGGTCTATTCTTTCTTTTCATTATCTTATGACCAACTGTTGAGCGGGTCTATTCTTTTGTTTTCTTATCACATTATGACCAGCTGTGGAGCGGTTCTAAAAATAAATAAATTGTGATGACCAGCTATGGAGCAGGTCTAGTTTTGTACATGATCAGCTGTGGAGCGGGTCAATTTTCTGTTTTGCTCGAGGACTAGATAAGTGTGGGGTGTTGATAAGCACGTAAGTGCTACATTTTATACCCATATTTATATTAGTTAGGACTCGATATTTTAGCTAATAACACTATTTTAGTGCTTTTGTAGAAAGTGCAAGTGAACCCGATCACCGCTCAAATAACTAGCCAAATTGGGAGTTATAATGGCGTTTGCGACAAAAGGCACTAATGCTGCTGTGAGCTGCCGATACTTGCCACACCACTTCAACATTTCAAGTAACTCGCTGTGAATTTTGGTCTCGAATGGGAATGAAGTCTTGAACCATT
The DNA here is from genome assembly GCA_023531105.1 of Papaver atlanticum. Classification (NCBI taxonomy): domain Eukaryota; kingdom Viridiplantae; phylum Streptophyta; class Magnoliopsida; order Ranunculales; family Papaveraceae; genus Papaver; species Papaver atlanticum. Next base: position 3,370,236 of record JAJJMB010005149.1, on the reverse strand, counting down.
GAAGACATGTTGGCTGGATTAATCGTGACTGGATGTACACGATGGAATTGATGGGTGTTGAAGTCCGTGTATTGTTGGTTGTCTTGAGGTACTATGATTGCTGCTCGTAGTGGGTTGGTTGCAACTGGTGACCAGTGGTGGAGGCTAGAAGTTCAGGAGATTGGTAAATAGGAGTTGGAGTAGGACAGACATAAACTTGCGACAATCAAATAAGGGGCCAGAGAACTGAAATGTGGTGATGGACTGATAGTAAGTGACTGCAACGGTGAAGTCAAGTTGGGGTAGTAGTTAATGGCAATGGGTTGATCTGCAAAGATGGAATCATGAGGACTTGATGAGAGAATCAAAAGAAGGCAGTGGCGATATGCTGTATCCGATAGAGAAGCATGTAATGCAGGGCAGTGGTGACTTCTCTCATATCGGTGATGGGGGATACAATTGAAGACATTTGGTCGGAGGTTATTAACCGGCTGGACAGAAACTAAGATGCTGGTGTTGCGGCCTGGGATAATCCGAGAATGGAGGCTGGAGATGTATTTGCAATTGGTTAAGCAATATTTGAACTGTCGATACTCGAATGGAAGAAGATGGAAGCCAAGTTGGTGTTCTGGTACCTAGAATGGGTTTGTTTTGGTGGCAGTGATTGACTGAGCATCAAAGATAGGTTTTGTTGGAGCAAATGAGTTTTATTATTTTGTTTTATAAGTCTTGGTGGGAATGGAACTTAGGATCCTTAAGTCTCAAAGAGTACTTGCTCATTTTCTTATGAGTGAATGAAACCTTTAGTCCCACATAGGGTATAACTAAAGAGGAGATCCGCTATATAACTATTCCATTATGGATAGTTAGTAAAACAATGTGGGTGGAACGGGTGGGGCGAAATATTTTTGGATCAACCAAGATTTATCTTTTTGGATATACTTTCTTTCAATTATTTCCTAAAACGTTTTTGAAAATCAAAAGAGATTTTTTATTTAATGTGGGGGGCGTATGACATGGAAAGGATTTATTTCTTTCCGTTTTTTACTTTTATGTCGACATAATGTGAAGTTATTCTTACCGTTTTGGAAAATCTCGAATTAATGAAAATTTATTCTGGCTTTATTATTTTTATTTTCTCTTTAATTCGCTCTTAATGCACATTATTCTCGACTATCTCTCTTCTCCACTATATAAAGCCTTTGGTTTCTTCATTCCAATTTGTGTCCAGAAGAAGCTACTATCCTTCTTCTTTTTCGTCTCTCTCCCTCTGTGTGGTTTTTATTCTTTGTGCCATTGTTGTTAAGTTCGTAAGAGTGGGCAAGTACTGTAGTGCTAACGGTACCTGCAACGGGCAGTTTTATCCTGGATACGACTTCACCACAGGGTATAGGCATCACTCATTATTGAGGCGTACCGGTGAATTATCGTGTTAAGGACAGCTTGATGATCAAGTGACTCTGTCCTCTGTTTGCTATTTCTTGAGTCTAGTTTATTTTAAAAGTTTCAGAAATTTATTTCTTAACATCATTACTTTCAGTGTTTTGTTGTTACAGTTCCAACAGGTTTCAGGGATTTCGGAAAACCCTATATGTATTATGAAACTCGGAAATCCCTGAAACCTATCTTTGATGCTCAGTCAATCACTGCCACCAAAACAAACCCATTCTAGGTACCAGAACACCAACTTGGCTTCCATCTTCTTCCATTCGAGTATCGACAGTTCAAATATTGCTTAACCAATTGCAAATACATCTCCAGCCTCCATTCTCGGATTATCCCAGGCCGTAACACCAGCATCTTAGTTTCTGTCCAGCCGGTTAATAACCTCCGACCAAATGTCTTCAATTGTATCCCCCATCACCGATATGAGAGAAGTCACCACTGCCCTGCATTACATGCTTCTCTATCGGATACAACACATCGCCACTGCCTTCTTTTGATTCTCTCATCAAGTCCTCATGATTCCATCTTTTCAGATCAACCCATTGCCATTAACTACTACCCCAACTTGACTTCACCGTTGCAGTCACTTACTATCAGTCCATCACCACATTTCAGTTCTCTGGCCCCTTATTTGATTGTCGCAAGTTTATGTCTGTCCTACTCCAGCTCCTATTTACCAGTCTCCTGAACTTATAGCCTTCACCACTGGTCACCAGTTGCAACCAACCCACTACGAGCAGCAATCATAGTACTCCAAGACAACCAACAATACACGGACTTCAACACCCATCAATTCCATCGTGTACAGCCAGTCACGATTAATCCAGCCAACATGTCTTCAATGGTTCAAGACTTCATTCCCATTCGAGACCAAAATTCACAGCGAGTTACTTGAAATGTTGAAGTGGTGTGGCAAGTATCGGCAGCTCACAGCAGCATTAGTGCCTTTTGTCGCAAACGCCATTATAACTCCCAATTTGGCTAGTTATTTGAGCGGTGATCGGGTTCACTTGCACTTTTTAAAAAAGCACTAAAATAGTGTTATTAGCTAAAATATCGAGTCCTAACTAATATAAATATGGGTATAAAATGTAGCACTTACGTGCTTATCAACGACTCGCCTCCACTGAGCAAGGACGACCACCGTAGCGTCTCTTCAGGCCCAACTTTTCCTTAAGCCTCTTCACAGAGCCGACCTTGCACTCCTTCACCTAAAGGAGAACGTTCACAACCAGGTCATGATAGGCCTCAACCAAACTTGTGCTCACCACATGACACACACGGCTACAACAAGTCTTATGGAGCTCTTCACATAACTTTGGATGGCTTCCACGTGTGAACATGCATTCCTCTATCTAAAATTGCGACAACTCAGATAATGCTAATACCTCATACGATACATCACATACAAAGGCTGATCACGTCACAAATGGGGGGATAAACTTAGGGTTTTGATCGGCGGTCTACTACGACGTGTGAGTATCAGCTTACTCACATAGAAAGACAATAGTCGGCCATGAGTATTTATCTGTATATGATAGATTCAAGTGTCGATCTATCCTTAGTTATTCCTGGGATTTAGGTGAAGGTGTTGATCCTCTCTCCCTGTCGTTATACCACCGACTAGAGATTAGGATTTTGCAGAGCTATAAATAGGCCGATGATCGGTCATTCTAAACATAACAGGATAGCTATGAAAGAACAATGTAACAAGTTATCTGCAACACTCTCTCTCTCTCTCTCTCTCTCTCTTGGAGTCTCTTCATTTATAACTGTTTGCAACTGAGAAATTCTAATCTCATCTCTTTTAGCTTCCCACCCTATACCAACCCTACTTATCCATCTGCGACTAAAGCAGTCTTTGAACGGCCACTACCTTGGTTTAGGCAAGCATCATTCGTCATCAGCCTCTCGTCCTCATGATTGAGCAAGTCATATTACTCGACTAACCCTCATATATTTTTCTACATATACATGACTTCAATCTAGGGTTACCATTTTGGTAGAAGCTACTCATTCTCAAATTTTTCAATGAGGTTTTCATTAGTGTATTGGTATTTTTTAATATCATTTTTTTACACACAGTTTCGCTTTAGGTTGTGGCTTTCTTAGCGTCGGCGGAAAAAAAAAAAGCAGCACTAATGGAATCAGAAACCACCAAAATTCTACCAAACCTCCAAGATGTAGCCCATTCAAGGCCAGCAACAATAACTTCCACTTCAACATGTAATTGCTTGAAACACTTAAGCCAATGGCATGCGCGCCAAGTATAACTCAAGATTATGCACCTTCTACGACAAACCCATATTTGATTTTGACTGATATTTTTAAAGTGTTTGGATTGACAGATTTGCATTGAATTGGGGTCGGAAACCTGATCCTGAGAGCTACTTTGTTCGATATTTTGAAACTTCTCAACGGTAAGTGTTTCAGGATTATACGATTGATTATTTTTATACTCACTCCTTTAAACTTGCTAATATGATTTACTAAGTAATATCTTTGTTGTTTAATACGATTTTTACTTACATGAACTGCTTATAAAATACCCTTTCAACAAATATATTGCTTTTGTCACTAACGTCTTTCATTGTGCCATGAGTAATTATGTTTTTTCCTTCGCTAACTTTCTTTTTTGTATAGTTAACCAATCTCGCCCTCCATTGGCTCCATATGAAATCAAATGGGGATATTATTGTTACCATGACCAGTTTGTGTGCAGAAAGAAAAACCCAAAAAATATTTGAAGTTTTTTTTGGTTTTGAAACGTTCCTCTAGGTTAAGGAGACCCAAACCTTACAACCAAAAAAATCAAAAGAAAAAAAACAAACAAACCAAACAACCAAAACAAAAAATTAACGTCTATAGTAAATCTTCATGCTTCCATCTTCCTGAATAATTTGAAGCAGCTCCGGGATGAAATCATTAATATCAATCTCCAAAAAAATCAGTCGAGGGATGGATAACAGCTAACGAATCAGCTGCTCGATTGGTTTCTCTATAGCAGTGTCCAACTCTGAGTCTTTTAAACTTCTGTCTCAACTGATAAATTCTCCTCCATATCTTCAAAATCTCCCAGCCAGGTTTTGGGTTTTGCTAGTCATCAAATTATAAATAAGCCTCGAATTAGTATTGAGGTGAACCAAAATTTGATTTTTCTGGATGGCCAACTTCATAGCAAGCTTAGCACCTTTTAGTTCTAAAGACAAAACATAGTCTGAACTAGTTCCACCAATGGCCGCAGCAACATGGTTCCCTTTGTATCTCTCATGATAGTAGCAAAACCACCAGAGTCATCCCTTCTAGATCCATCGAAATTGATCATTACTTCATCTGGAGAGGGGAATTTCCAAGAACATGCAATCCTTGTCTTTTGTTTTAAAGTGCAAGACACTCCCCATCTATTCAAAAAATTTCTCACAGAAGGATTATCAACGTCAGAAAACTTACCAGCCATGATCTTCAATATGACATCAGCTACAATGAGGAAACTAATAGAAGCAGAGGAGTTGGCAGAATTGGAGTAGAATCTCTTGTTTTTCTCCTTCCAAATATGATAAAAGAAACTGTTCAAGGCAAGCTTTTTAATAGAAGCAACAACACCCTCTCCTATAAAATGCTTGCACACCATTTAAGTTCAATATCCCAATTCACTAGACAAGTCCTGTTATAGCCCAATTTATACATGATACCGTTCCAGATGACATTGGAAAAGGGACAGCTACAAAAAAAAAGGTGATTTTCATCTTCAGGTGCTTCATTACAAAGTAAACACATAGCATCAGAAATAACTCCCCATTGAACAAGTTTACATCTAGTTTTTAATATTTTGTGCATAGCCATCCATGTCAACTTATGCCATTCCATGTCATGTCTAGAAAGAGTGATAGAATAATATGTATGCTTCATAGAGAAATCACCTGAGCGGCTTTCCTTCCATATCTTTTTATAATCTCCAAGCATATCAAAATCCACTGACTGGATTTGAGAACAGATAGCATCTTCAAAACCATCTACAACAAGGAAATGCCACCCATCTTCCCTTAAAAAATCTGACACCCTATGCAACCCAAACTGATGAACAATATTATTAATAGGAATTGGGACCCAATCACATAGCCTACCATTTGGGTGACATAAATCAAATAGAAAGCTAGTATTTTTACCATTTCCAAGGATGGTTCCCATGAAAGGTTTGGCAATGTCTCTGTATTCAAGGATTCTTCTCCAACTCCAAAAGAAATCCTGCAGAACATTCATACTCCAAAAGTCTTTGTTCTTGAGAAGGTTAGCTTTGACCCAGTTGGTCCAAATATTATCCTTACCTGATGTGAGGTCCCAGATATGTCTCAAATTGGCAGCAATGTTGGTAATTTCAAGATTTTTCACTCCTAAACCCCCTTAAGAAACAGGATGACAAATTTGAACCCAACTAATAGGATTGTGTCTCTTGCCTAAATCAGGGCCAGTCCACAAAAATCTTTTGAAAATAGTGTTAAGCTCTTTGATGACTCTTTTAGGGAGGACAAAACATGAAAACCAAAAATAAACCATGCTGCATAGGACAACCTTAATGAGTAATAACCTTCCGGCATATGAGAGAAACCTAGCTTTCCAAAACTTAACTCTTTTTGTAGTTTTATCAAGCAAAGGCAAGCAATCAACATAAGAAAGTATAGTAGATATAAATGGAATCCCTAGATATCTAACTGGGAGGATTCCTTCAGCACAACCAAAACATTGAAGAATAATAACAAAAGTATAAGAAGGAACGCCATGATGGAATAAAGAGGATTTCTGAATGCTAACCTCTAAACCAGAAAATGAGTTAAATTTCTGCAAGGCAAACTGAACAACAAAAGCAGCTTCTAAAGACCCCTTGAAAAAACCATGACATCATCCGTGAAGCAGAGGTGAGTAAGTTTGGTAGCTTTACACTTAGGATGAAAACCAAAGTTGTTGAGTTGAACTTGCTTCTGAAGAATGACACTAAAGACTTCCATCACAATGACAAAGAGGTAAGAAGAAAGAGGGCATCCTTGCCTCAAGCCCCTGCTAGCTCCAAAAAACCCGTAAGGAGAACCATTGACCGTGATAGAAAACCTAGAGGAAGAGATACATAAATATATCCAATTCACAAATTTATCAGGAAAACCAAGTTTTTTCATAGCAAGAGTAACAGCCTCCCAACTAACCGAGTCATAAGCCTTTTTGAGATCAATCTTTAGGGCACATTTGGCGGGACTATTATTCCTATGATAATTTCTTACAAGTTCATGGGCTAGCATAACATTATCTTGAATGGCTCTTACAGAAATAAACGCAGATTGATTAGAGCTGATCAAATTACCCATAATTCTCTTCATTCTAGAGGCAAGAATTTTAGCTTTATATTTGTAGAGAACATTGCAACAAGAGATATGCCTAAAGTCAGAGACATTTGAAGGATTATCACACTTTGCAACTAAAGTGATGAAAGTACTATTGACTTCTTTTAATAACTTACTTTTTTCAAAAAAATTGGTGATGGCTGCCACAAAATCGTCCCCAACGACATCCCAAACAGCTTTAAAGAATTGACTTGTGAAGCCATCCGGGCATGGGGTTTTGCTAGAATCAATAGAAGCAAGAGAAAGAACAACTTCATCTCTGGTCACAGGAGACACTAAATACACAACATCAAATCAAGAATCACATTATCAAATCGAATATCATCCAACACATTAGAAGAATTACAAGCAACTGAAGTGTTATTAAAAAGAGCTTCATAAAACTGAACACATTCAGCTGCAATGGTTCTATCATCATCCAAATTATCACCTGAAGAAGATTTAAGAATGAGAATATTATTTCTTGACCTTCTTTCTTTGATAGAATTATGAAAAAACTTAACATTAGAGTCTCCATCCTCCATCCATTTAACTTTAGATTGTTGCTTAGATGGCATAAGCTTTAACAACTTCGCGTTCATAACTAGCATTAAAACTATTAAATGGGTTTGCTTGTAGTTGAGCTTTGAGATCTAACATATTTTTTTCAGCTTCAATAGTCTGTAAGGATAATTTACCAAGCTTTCTCTTTCTCCAATCAATTAGAACTTTCTTGACTCATTTTAATTTAGTTACACACTCAACCATCCGATCTCTTCTAACAATATCAAGGAATATAGGGTCTTTAGAAAGGAAATTACAGAATCTAAATTGGGGGGGGGGGGGGGGGGGGGGGGGG